>PNEQ01017890.1:0-10831 GCA_003012365.1 Medauroidea extradentata | reverse complement strand
CATCCCGCGCAATTTTTTGTAGTTTCCGATATTTACATGAATGTAGAAAACTCCAAAAAAGTGGTCATAACTTCGTTAAAAAAATTCTAAAAAATATTTTTTCATGGTCAGTCTACTTGAAATTTTTCTCTGATTCTTATGCCATGCAACAACAATCGAAAATAAAAAAAAAAATCCGTCGCTCCATTGCCCTTAATGGGTGAAAACACATTTAATATGTCTTACATAAATCCACGAGTGCTACCGTTTTGTGATGATGAATACGCAAATGCCCGTGAACAGATTTCAGAAATTTTCAAAATCCGAACTCTCAGGGCTGTTTTTAACGTTCGCAAGAAACCCATGATTTATTTGTAATTGTTCTTTAAGTTTGTATCATTTATATGTTGGCGAATATAAAGTCATGAATGAAGTAATATAACTGTAGCTTTTGTTTGTTTATAAAATAATAATAATAATCTTACAATAATTTTAAGGCACTCGAAATAAATGCTGATTATCGTCACGTGATAATTGTTGACAGGAAATCTTGTTTATTACAAACATAGACAATTTACTCTGAGAGAAAATATTCCTGAATAATAGGAAACACAAATACAGTCGCAGTTACAAGAAGGGAGATGGAATGCAAATGCTTAAATATGGTGTCATAAAACATGCTAACGTTAGAAACACAATTTTAAATTTAGAATTACAATGTAAAGTCTGAAAAAAAAAAAACATTGTGATATTTTTAAAAATAAATTTACCAGTACACAGCAAAAAAAAGTTTGGTACTTTTACAAACAGGGTTTTTGGAAACCAGTTTCCAAAAAAAGTTTTTTTTTTTTTTTTAACATTACAAAACATTTTTTTACATTTCGAAAAAAAACGTGTACTTTTACAAATTTCTGGTACATTTTACAACAATTTTTTGTAGTGTTACAATTTTTTTTTTTTGGAAACTAGTTTCCAAAAATTTTTTTTGTAGAAGTACGAAATTTTTTGTAAAATGTGACAGGTATCCTAGGTTTACTCTGTTTCAAATCGAAAAATTTGCTCATTACCATTTATTTTACTAGTTCCCATAAGCTGTTTACAATATTTGCAACCACTGTAAAATGTTTCTGACATGTTACTTTTGTTACCTGACTGATAATGTTCTGATATTAGTTTACAAGATTTTCCTTGTAAATGTACAATTTTTTTTACTGTGTATGCAAAAATTAACACTTAACTATGCTGTCGTCTCACATAGAAGTAAGTCAGGCAGATGATAGAACAATATTACAGCCGAAGAAAGCTGTTGTGGCATATGTCATGTAAACGTATTACAAAACTAAATGATTCTGGCTCATACAATACAAAAGACACGAATCCATATAAATACTCAATTTTTAAGAATGGTTTGGTTCATCTTGTTCTGTTCATGTTTATGCGAGATGCAAGAATTCGACAGCAAAATCATTGTGTTGTGCATTTAAAAATTTATGTGCGTTTTTGCCAAGTTCTCTAAACACGCTTATTTATCCATTGGAATCCATTAATAAGTAGGTAATACGGGTGTGCAAGGTGAATTCGTAGAGAGTAATATCGTCTTCATGAACAGAACACTAAAGAGGCATGTAGTGGTTTCACCGCAGTCTTATATTCAACTATTCTCGTCAGCGATAAGCTTATTCCCTCTGGTGTACAGGGACTGTCTTACCAACAACCTGCCGGTAAGATGTCCGAAAAAAATGTTTATGTGACATTAAATGGTGAAACGTAAGGTGTAAAGTCAAACAAATACTGTTCTGCTTCTGTTTTACAAGTTTGGTTTTCTCTTTATTTTTATACGTCAGTTTTCAAAAAGCAGTTACATCCATTTAAAAGGTGTTACAAATATGTTTAAAATGTGTGCTATATATTTTTAAACATATGTGCATATCTGGATTGAGTTTTATTCTAATATGTAAAGATACTGGCAATAATTTCGAAAGTTTCGTGTCAAACAAAACACGTGTAACATGTTATACAGGCCTATAAGAGTTCATGTGCTAGGCGAGATTATGGCAAATAACGCAGGCTTTTCTTCTGTTCATTCAGGCCATAAACATTGCATTTCTCGAATAAGTTAAATTAAAAGACTTTTAGAAAGATATTGCACCTATATAAGGTACCAACACAAAATATATAGGGGCCTAACAGTTAAAATGTATCGTTAAACGTTATAAAAAACACGTTTTTAGTAAATCTTCTAGATACACTTTCGGACAGTTTTAAAAATTACTGCTGACATTATAAAAATAACTTAAAAAAAAAAAATCAATTCAAAACACTGCATGACTGTTATATATTTCTACTAATAAAACTGCTAAAACAGTCTCATTTTGCACCTTGAAATCTAAATTTTCCCAGGGAAGGACCCTCGGACCCCCCGCTTCAATAGGGGGATGGGTGACTGTTGCCACCGTCCCCCCCAAACTAAAATCCTGGCAACGCCACTGGTTATAAATACCTACGAAGGGCCTATTCACAATGCGGTCACTAGTCAACTGTCAGATATTAATATGTACGTTAAGATATGTGTATTCACAATGAGCAGTCCAGCAGTCTGAGATTTGTGAACTTTATCTCCGACTTCAGGACTGCAGACTGCCGAAAGATTCCAACCAAACAGGCGTTGCTCTCTCGTAATCACGTGATGTACCTAAACTAATATTATTTTTATATTTTATATGCTTCTACATGCTAAGTAAGCAATTTTCACGAATTTAAAAATAATATGTTCAAAGCATTGCCAATTATTATACAGCAGTTTTTAAAAACAATGCATAAAAATCGCGACTGCTGGACTGCACATTGTGAGTTGTATTCCAACTGCCGGCAGTCGGCTGCCGTGAATCAGGCCTAACATTGCCGAATCTCGTAAAAGCGTGCATAGTATATTAGAATTTGTAATCCAAAATCGCCACTAAAACACACGACAATATACACGCAATTCAAGGATTCAAGTTTCGTTCAGCATACTGCCATGAACGACGACGACGACGAACTTATCAGAAACAATAAATAATGTATTTTCTATGCGTGAAACAGAGAAAAAAAAATGCTGTTTCTAATCCTAGATACTCATGCCGGTGATCGTAAAACATAACAAATTACAGATTTCCAATGACTTCAAACCATTTGCAATGATGCTGCTAATAAACAGTCATTTCTAATACTTTTGAATGCGTTCATCAGAAACCCATACTTATGGTATGGAAAGGTAAGATGTTGAGCGGACTGTAATACTCGAGCGTCAATAAAATCTGAACTACTCATCAAAATTCGGTGAAATTTTTTTGCCGAGTAGATATTTTATCAGTGGACGTTTATTTACGTAGTACTATGCGGTAGTTTGTTGTACTTTAGAGTAAAAAATTTAAGACAGTTTTTACAAAAATGTAGGGCTTGAAACCACAAAATCTACAATAATGGAAAATAGTCATTTTAATAATTTTTAATATCTAGGACTCTATAATAACCGAATCTCACAAACACTCGCATTTTCATTTGAAAATAATTTTAACATCCGTAAACCTCTTGCGCAGATTTTACTTTATCTCTATGTGTGGTTTCTCTTTCTGTACAGTGAAGCTGGGCGGCCATCTGGAAGCTTCCAGTTTCATGCGGACAGATGGCAGCAGTAAACGGACTAGCGATGCAGGCATGCAGTTCACGGCGCTTCCGAGCTTTACAAAACTCTATTCGATTCGAATCGAAGTTCAAATACCGATCAAAATTCAAACAAGTGCTTCTTATTTGAAAATGTAATTACCAATAACCAAACAACTAAATACCTAACTTCATTTTTTTAAAACTAGAAATATATCTTTTGAATAACATCGATTTGGATTTATGATCACAATATCTGAATATCTGAAGGGTACTGAGTTTAAAGCCTTGTTACGGAGTTTTGCAGTGATTTCGAAAATATTTTTTTTATTGCTACCTACTCATATTAAAAGTTCGCTGCACAGTTTTTTTGTAGAATTACACTGAACGGTTTTTTAGATTTCATTGCCCAAAGTAGGCTACAACGTTTTTAGTCGTAAAAATTAGCAAAAATGAAGGAAATTATTTTTTTGCTGGCGAATGGTACATTATTTTTAAAAATGCGTCCACAGTATTGTGCATCGTGTGATTGCACATTGACTCAAATTTTTTCAAAACTTTTGGTTAAAAAATATTTGACTTATTGGCACCAGTCTGAAAAAAAACTTGGGAACAAGCCCTTAAATACTGTATTTAATGCTACAAAAATATCACTGCTATAGACATTTATCCAAGTCCGGTTTATAGGAGTACAAGAATTTGGTATCCTGAGGGTATTTATTATTAGTAGGTACTGGTACAGGAACTAGACGTATTGTAGTGGCTGATTTGTTCACAAGCTAAGCATTTGCAAAGACTGTTTGTATTTACAAAGAGAGTTCTAAAATGCAGTAATTTAGTGAACAGAAATGGCTACCACCATGGAGTTACTAAATTATGTTCTTGCTAATGTCTTATCAGGAATACAATTGGACTGTACAAGGCAAAGCACTTCACGAATACGTGTGTTGGAAAATGGACAGCTGTCACTATTTTTTACACGTACAATTAAATAAATTGTAGAAGAAAACTAAATCATGCAGCTGCATAAAATGAAAAATTAATATGTATTGCATCATTTTCTTTAAAAATAACTTAAGTTTCGTCCATACTGCACCTACAATAGTTTGTTTTGATTTCAGATTTATTTGAGATGAAACAGGAAATAATGTTAAAAGTAAAAACCCTGTGAACAAACCCTGTAACCGTCCTCCTGCCTCGGTTGCCAAACACCCTCAACCAGTTTGCAGCACATTTGCAAACATTACTATAAACCGGAGCCCTAAAATGTTCTGTTCACAGAACTCGCTACCAATTCAACCTCTAAAACAGCCTAATAATACAAACTCCACAAGTAATGGCCATCACAATGGCACATCTATACACAGCTATATTACGTTACTCGCACTCCCGCACCAATGTCAATACATTTCAATCTTACTAATATTGTTTTCTTACGTGGCGTTTTTCATCTTTGCATGTGTAACTGAACAACTCTAATTAAAAAACAAAACAGCCCAAACCTAACGTCATGCAATGCGGACACCACACTTTGAAATACATTGTTTAAGTATATGCTAATCATGTCTTTCCACCAATGTGTAACTCGAATAAACAACCATTGTCTACATATACTGTCTCATGTAAGAATTACATTTTTCGACAGTTTTAAAAAGACATTTCAATGCAATAGTCAAAAAGTGGAATTCTTACATAAGACAGAATACATACATCGGCACAAATTTTAAAAATGTTCCCCACCAATGTGTTCCAGAATGTGAGCAAGATCGGCTGGAAGTTCGATGACGTTATTCGTACACTGATAAGGGGATGCGCCTGTATATGTTGTATGGAATTCCGCTGTTCGCATTCTGTAACGGAATTCAGCTTTGCCTAGTACCGTCAAACAAAGTGACTTTGTGACAGCAGGGATGACTTTGTACCACTCAAAGTATTTTATTTTTAGATTATTTAAGTGAAAAATAAGTAACTAATCGAGTATTATAAACAATATATTTAAACCCTTCCATTTAAAATTTAAATGTATCTACTAAACAACCACAAAATAAACATTGTAAGTGGCACAAGTCACCCGTAGTTGGCACAAAGTAATTCAGCTTGAGGGTATCTCATGTAGGTAGGCTATTATGCCAACCAAGTTTACATAATTGTACCGTTCAAGTCTGTGTGAGGGAAGGTTATTTAAATATCCACATAGGCCTATATGATCAGACAAAACAATTGTGAACCATTATAATTACATTAGTATGGTACTGTGGTACAGTTTACGATGACAGAGTTAACAGTTTGGATGGCACACGTGCCATATACACGCACTGGGTCGTCATCTATTTCTTATTTTACTGGCCTCGCAGACCACTTGTTCTCTGTATCATCCAATGTGTGGCAGTGGCAGTCCCTATTTTTAAGTTTCATTATTTGCACAATTTTATTGGAACACAGGAAGTAAAACCCTCGTGTTTTGGGAACTTTAAACTAAAGTATAATTGTCTCTTGAGCATTAATTATTAATTTAATAATTTGTATGGGTTTATACAGTATTTCAATATTTAATTCCTATACAAATGCTAAATAATTACAGCTGGCAGCATTCAAACTTAAAACCTTTCAATTGCAAACTAAATCTCTATGTAAAAAATGTCTGTCTGTAACGTATGTATTCCTATACCACTCATCTGACTGCGATGAAACTTTGGTTTGTTGTGCCTGGGCTAGCAAAAATTTCTTACCAAACATATGGAGGGGAAGGGAGGGCCACAGGCAAAACGGGGATCCAAAAATGTAGTGACAAAATCTTCTTTTTCAAAACGATTTTAAAACCGTCATTAATGACCTTTAACATCATTACGAACCAATAAAAATTTTCAAAAATATTTTGTACTGAAAATTAAAAATATTTTTACATCATAATTTAATGTTTCATATTATTATCAGTATTAATATTATTACTTACAAGAAATTTCAAGAGGCAAAAAGTTTATATTAAAAAAATTTCTTTTTTAAATGTTTTAAATGTTTTATTTTTCTGGGAAAAAAAATTTATTTGAAAAGATATTGGAAACAGAAAAAAAATATTTTTATGAATTTAGATAATTTTGAGTACCGGTACGTAGACTGAACTTTTGCTTTATAATTGGTCAAGAAAAAAGCACGGAGTTTGCTCATCTTACAGTTTTTAAAATTTTCTTCTGAAATTGTATGTATTAAATTTATGTATGTACATTATTGTACAGCTTTGCTTGCGTGTATTACTCAAAGCAAATAATATTAACTTTAATTGAAAAAACCTCCTTGTACTTCATATCGGTAGTTCGGTCATCAAGTGTTACAATGTCCAAGCTACTAGTTGAGCTAACTCTGCAGCAAGGTAAGTAGCTATAGCTTGTGAAAAGCAGTCTTAAGTTTGTCCCAGCCACTAACAGCAACATCACCTGGGCCTTATTTATAAACACAGCGAAGTTGACGTTGTGGCGTAGTTACAAACTCTTTAATGTAAGAGGGTAATCAAATGAAATACTCAGTTTGCGTGGTATGAAGACTGATTTCCCCCGAGAAAAAGCATTGGTGATGGTGCCCTCAATAACATACTTGTTTTTCAAAACCTTCACTTGAAATTAAGTGCCATTACACCGTTTTGGCAGGATAATGTTTTGCAGAAATATAAACATATTTGGTGTCCCAACCTTGCGGTTAGTGAGATAGTATATATGGGATGATGCTGTCGAGGAACTTTAGTGGATAACAGACCACATAATGCATTTTTACCACTTTTGAACAACTTCATCCAAATTGCACTAATTTAATTTGTCTTGCAAGTTTTGTGTGTCAGAACTGCATATTTGCACAGCTTTAATGGAATTTGAGCCAAGAACCTTTGGAATAATAGACCGGAGATAAAAATAGCTGTCACATAACGTCAACATTATTCAGAGGCGTCATTTCAGGTTTTTCTTGAGGGTTGGGGGGAAGATTTTTTTTCGGCGACAGTGATCTTGTTGCATCTTTTTTTATTAATTAAGCGTGTCTAAATTAGAAACTTTAATAATAAAACTACAATGTTGTATGCTTTAGTTAGCATTATTTAAATAACAAAATACAAAAAATTAATTTTATACACATAAAATTCTAAATCCAGGGGGGGAAAGGCATCTTTTAATATATAAAATGAAGTGTCCTGACACACTCACTCACTCATCAACGTACAGCCGAAACCGCACCATGAAATTTTGAGAGTAGCTTCCCCTTGGCCCGTAGGCACCCACTAAAAATGGATTTTTCGAAATTCGATAATTAAAGGGGTTAAAATGGGTGAAATGTGTTGTCAAAGAATCCCTGATATCTCACTAACTGGGAAAGCTAACATGATTTTTTTACTTCAAAATACTGCCCAAACAAATGCATATTTGAGAATTTTTCGATTTTGCGAGAAGCCGTAAAATGTGTTTTTCGTTAACCATTTCAGATAGTGAGGTGATTTTTTCTTTAAAATTATGCTTAAGTAAATATCTGAAAATAATTTTTAGAATTTTTCAAAATTCGTCCTTGAAAGCTCTTAAAAAAATAAAACGTTTTTTTTATTAATCCCACTTATCTCCTAAACCAGTGAAAATAGTACACGTGGGCGAAGCCGCAAACGGACAGCTAGTTTTATATATTAAGATATATCCTTTTTTTATAACTACATGAATAAATTTGCAGGCAACACCTAAATGAATTCTCAATTTAAAGAATTTTAATTTGTACTAACAAAACAAACAATATTATCAAATTTGTTTATTAAAATTTTTTAAGACAAACAGTGCTTACTACACAACTAAAAATGATTCAGTTAGTAAAGTGTGAATCCTATAAATATTGGAAAATGGAACATCAATTTAGGTATAAATTTTTAGGAGATGATTTAAGTGACGTCGATATTAATACATTTTTAACATGTAGAAAATTTTTAGGATTTTTCACACCCACCATCTTAAAACCCTCAACAATATTACAAGTGTTCATCAGACCACAGAGCAAATAATAAGAGGGTTATAACTCCTATCTTACACACCAAGAACCTTAGTTGTCACTGAAGACATCCAAAGTAGTTTAATCTACGGCTACAATCACCCCTTTCCTAATACCAAATTCAGAACACTCAATGTAGAACAAATTTCAGTTTTAGTCATTAGTAACTTTGCAATTTTTTGCTTAAAAGGAATAATTTTGGTTGTTTACCTACGTGAAATGTGCCATGATGAACAGCGTACAAAAGCTGTAGGACAAAACTTACCATGCAGCATTCTCCAATTAAATTAATATTACATATGCATTCGTACGTAGGAATTCGACATACAAAATTGTGAATGGTGACTGGAGTTCAACTATGAATGATGGAGATTGAAAGAATACTTCCCAGAATAGCCATGTTCCCATGTTCATAATAGTATTTTCATTACTACATTTTCAACATACTAAATAAAAGTAACTATTTGTTAATGACATGTGTTAGTATAATGCATTATTTAAATTCCGCATTATTTTGTTGTAATATTTATTTTTTGTTGCATATGTCTTCTGAATGTGTAAAACTTTGGTAATCTTCAGTTAATAATTCATTTTCCCTATCTCAGTTACGGAGGCCTGCATCAGACCCTGGTAGTCAACAAAATACAGTCACGACCTAAATAATCTTCCCTACTCCAGCTTGTGAGCTTTTGAAAAGCAAAAAGTAATTTATTATGATTAAAATTATAAAATAACAATTTATTTTGTAAATAAATGGACTTTACTTATATGATTCCTTTATCATACTGTATGTTATTCATAAAAATCAGAAAACATTTGTTATGGAATTTAAGACACTACAACAAAATTATCATTTTAAGCATTTTCAACTGCAAAATTTAGTTCAGTTCATCAAACACAAGTTCACAAAAAATTTTTGAATAAATTTTGGGTAACATACATTACAAGTAAACTTCGTAATTGAATGAATGATGGCACTGTGCAGTGTCCAGTGTGTCTGTCAATGTGTTGACAGCATGCACGATAGCAACAGTTCAACACTATACGTATGTCCTAAGCTGTAACTTAAATATTTTTAAACTTGTAATAGACATATTCTTGTATAATTACTAAATTTCGTAGACTCACTGGAAACAGCTCATCAAGAGTTTGAAATATTTGTTCATACATGCCTCAAACTGGACACTGATAAAACACTTGTGTTATAAATTTATATAGTGATACAAAAATATGTACATACATTTTTGTTAACCACTGATATGTTTTACTTATCACCTATGATATATTAAAAGAAAGTTATTATTAAGCACGCAGCTGTTATTTTTTAAGTTACTTGGCCATAAAAATACATTAGTCATGCTGTAGTAAAACATTTTCCGGCTACCCAGTTCAAAAATAAAATCAATAATACATAAATATACATCTGTGTACAGCAATGAAAAGAAATATTTGTATGAAAAGTAATTGCTGGCTACCTACTTTTGAGGAAATTTTCAACATCAAATATGTAAATTTTGTATAGGGTCTGTTTATGAACACAATTTTGCGCTATCTTAACTGACAACAATACTGGTGGGAAAATATCTTGGTACTAGAGATATGTTCACAGGAGCTTGAAAAAGCTGTCATTGGCAATCACTCTGGTTGCAAGGAAGGTGTAGGTCATTCGGGATAAAGTGAGCACTAAAGATTTAACCTTTGAAAAAAATCACTAGCCGTTACTACATATAAGTCACCATTAGCAATAGTTACTTTACTGCTTGTATGGTTGGTAGCGATTCGTCGCATGTAGTACCGTGTATTTTCCTATTTGAATACAACATTATTGAAAGAATATCAGATGAAATCGATCTCTCTGTATTTAATATACTTCAAAATATTTATTTATGATCTTATTGACATTCCTACTTACAGTACAATTACACTCGATTGGCGGCAGGAGAATGTGACGCTGTCGTCGACCTCACGTCATCTTGCTCGTTACAGCTTGCGCCGCGCTTCAGTCAGTTCAAAGTTCCACCGACAGGTGGCATCAGAGGTAGGTTCTCGCCATGGCCTTGGTTCTCGCCGTTTTTTCGCCGCCCCGCCATTTGCATCATTTGCGTGTGTATATATTGTCTCTGCGTGCGTTTGTCCGTTGTGCGTATATACAGATTCAAAAGTATTGGAAATTACTATGAATATTATTGCCAAACTATGTGAA
>PNEQ01017889.1:0-10831 GCA_003012365.1 Medauroidea extradentata | reverse complement strand
GCACGCAACACTGCCCCCTCCTTAAGTCTGTTCGTCCCGAACAGACACAGCAGCCTCAGGTCCATCGTAGAGGGCCAATCTGTCGATGTGTACAACTTTAGGTCCTCTCGCCCGAGAGCCTCGACGAACAATCCGAAACACCACATCATTGATCTTCTTCACTATTTCATAAGGGCCTTCCCAATTCTTCTGCAGCTTGTGACAATACCCCTTTTTTCTCTGAGGGTTGTACAACCACACCAGTTGACCTTCTTGGAATGTTTCATCTGGTGCATTCCTATCGTAGCGAGTCTTCATCCTGTCGGTGTTAATTCTAAGGTGTCGCCGGGCGAAGTTGTGCGTGTGAACCAACTTGCGACGTAATTCACTGGCATACACTGGGGATGCAATCTGGTCTTCCTCCGCCGGTCACCGGATGTCAGGTAAACAGTGTGAAAATTATGTTAGCTTTGTAGAAAGGCTCCAATAAAAAAATCAATAAAGCGCGTGATCGTCTGGATGTGTAATCCATTACAATCCAAAAGAAAAAAAAAAGGGGGGGGGGTTCAGTTTAGTCCGCGAATAATTTGAATTGAGTAGAGATATATGGCCAGCGTTAAGGGGCCTGCCCACCTGGGCTTCAAATAAGTTGCAGCGTGTTCCGTCTATTCTTTTTTCGACAAAACTAGTTAACGCACATTATGTTTGTATATCTACGAAATGCACACACACTTCAAACTACGTCACTGTAATTTTAAGTCGGCACGTTTATTAGAAGCATCACTTTTGGGTACTTAAAAAAATGGCCAAAAAAAGAGGCTTTTTCCAGACAATTGTATCTGGTAAAATAACAACGGGAATGGGAAAACATAACAATAGAAACGAGTGTTAGACTTTGAACTATAATGCCCACAAATAAAATAATAGTGTTACCGCTTATAATCCCATTGTAAAAAAATGTAACAGTAACGCACTACACGACAGCTGAGCGGCTTGTGTGGAGAGGCGATAATGCATTACATACACCGGTCAGCGGCACCCTTACCACTCCATAAATTTTCTGCCTCACACACAAACGCAGTCTATCTAGGGAGGGCCCTTAACAGCAAGTTCTTTAGCGCAGGCAAGGGTGATATACGAATATGGAATGCGAAAATCGGGAGTGACCCCAGTGAGAATCGAACCCGTATCGCCGTGGTGGAGAAATAATATGAGCATATGTTTAGTAAGGTAGTCATACGAGGTAAAACATGTACTTCGAACGTTTAGCGACGCATTTAAATTGCTATGAGGTCAAACCTAATTTATTCCCCACTTAGAAGCATGTTTACGTTTCCGACAATAAAGGTCTCCACACAATTGAAAACTTTAGCATTTGACTTTGCGATAGCTTTCAATACGTGGCTTCTTATGAGGCCGTACACAATAGCACCACAACGTAAAGTCAAGCAGCCTTGACATTACATTTTCGGTTAACTGAAAATCTAAAGTCAAAGTCAAGATGGCCGTTTGCAAAGAACAGCTGATTATGTATGTTATAATGAAAAACCTTTATTTCTGAGTATCATTTTATTCTCAAGCACTCGGATTTAATGAAAAATGTAAGAGGTATCTCTTAAATTCTTTCGGAAAACCTTGTAAATAGCATGTGAGGAGTATTTGTAAATTAACTGTAAGTTTCGTCAACAGATGGCGTTGCTCAGTGGCGTAGCCAGGATTTAAGTTTAGGGGGGGGGCCCATCATTCACTCATCCCCCCTAATGAAGCGGGGTGTCCGGGGGTCCTCCCCCGGAAAAATTTGGATTTCAAGGTGCAAAATGAGACTATTTTAGCAGTTTTCCTAGTAGAAATAAATAAATAAATATATATATATTTTTAGCCTTATTGATCAGAAGAAAAGCCTACGTTAATTGTCATCACTTAAAGGAAGTTCTCGGCTAACGCATGAACTGTGATAACATGTCACACGTGTTTTGTTTTACACAAAACTGCCAAAATTATTGCCTCTATCTTTACATATTAGAATAAAACACAGTCTAAATACGTGCTTACATTATTTTAAAATATAGCACACATTTTAAACATATTTGTAACACATTTTAAATGAATGTAACTGGTTTTTGAAAATCTGATGTATCGAGAAAAATAACAACTGAACTTGTAAAACAGAAATATACCAGCATTTGTTTGACTTTACGCCTTACCTTCCACCTTTAAAAATCACATAAATATGTTTTTTCAGGCATCTTACTGGCAGGTTGTTGGCTAGCCAGTCCCTATACACCTGGCGGAACAAGCTTATCGCTGACGAGAGTAGGTGAATACAAGACTGCAGTGAAATCACTGCATGCCTCTTTAGTGCTCTGTTCATGAAGACGATATTATTCTTTACGGATTCGCCTGTCACGCCTTCACAGTGTATATAAATGTTGTAGGCCATGATTTGACATGTATAAAAACAAAATGTATATCTTTATATTTTAAAAATGTTGAAATTTTTATTTTTAAATTCAATCTTTTTTATTATATACAACAATATTTTATTATTATTATTTGTTTTTACATGTGCCTATGACATTGTTATACACTGTGAATTTTTTCGGTTTGTTTGTTGTTTGTATGTCTGTTGGTTTTAGTGGCTTACATAAAACCGTAAAGTGCAAATTTTGACGTTTACGACTCATTACGCAAAAACTATGAGATGTACACAAATTTCCTAAGAGGAATATTTAATCACAATTCATGCCTTTAATAAAAAAATATCTGGTACAAATATAAAAATAAAAATAGATGTTGAAAACTGAGGAAGGGTGTTCAAGCACGATAAAATCATAATGTTATATTTATATGAAATAGTGTTAGTTTTGTAGACGATACTTGTGAGTACAGTTTCCTCTAACATAACAATTTTAGCTTTCATGGTTTTCTCAAAACAGTGCGTCAAAGTCAAAATTGGCATATTCTGCTGCCATGCAAATAGAGAAAACCAATTGACTTACGTAAGTGAAATAATTCACTGTGAAATAACATACTGTGGGCTACGTAATGAAACATTTTTTAAATCCCGTGAACTATTTTTGTATTTAAAAAAATTTTTGAATTTTCAACTTTTTTTCCTGTACCTTTGCGATTTTTCTAAAAATTCAAAATAATACGTTATGGTATTTTAAATACTTTATTGCATAGCTCATGGGATTTAATATCACAATGAATTATTTTATTTAAGTAGGTCAGTTGGTTTTCACTATTTGCATGGCAGCAGAACAAGAAAATTTTGACTTTGTCGCACCGTTATGATAAAACTACGAGAGCTAAAATTGTTTCGTAAGAGGAAACTGTACTCACAAATATCGTCTACAAAACTAACAATATTTCATAAAGAAATAAAATTATGATTTCATCACATTTGAACACCCTTAAGGTGTCTAGCGAACGATTGGAATATTGAATCGTCGTTTATATAGCATTGGATAGTAGTTTAAAAAAATCAAATCCAAAAATTTTATGTGGCGACTGAAACCGAGACATAAATGTGTTTTGTGTGTGTGTTTGAGAGCGTCTCTCTCTCTCTCTCTCTCTCTCTCTCTCTCTCTCTCTATCTATCTATATGTCTATGTATCTAACTCTCTCTGTGCTATATATATAGGACGTGGTTATACGAAGATGTCTTATCTAGAATTTTTAAAACAAAATCGGCAACCATGTTTAGTCTGACTTAAAACAGAGCATGTGAGAAGAATGAAATTTCTATTTTTATTAAATTTGAAAAAAAAAAAAAAAAATACATAGCATTCATTACCAATCAACATTAAACATTCGTTACGATTTATTATATTGCACATAATTATTCTATGACGGTATAATGAGTAGCTGTACACACTTTACAAATTAAAATTTAATTTAACTTAACGAGTGTAAAATGTTGCAGCAAAGTCATGTTTGTTACACAGCTGTTTCCCCATAAAGGAACCAATAGGAGCGCATCACGTAAGTGAAAGAGAAGCAGCCTATATCGGAACAAGTCTGGTCGGCGCGTGACCTTCATTTCAGCTGAACATGTTCGAAATAAAAGAGTTCTTACTCGCGTGTAACCACAGTGTAAGCGTCACTTGTCTGGGACTGTGGGCTTCCCCAGTCTGGCTGACAGTGACGCAGTATCCGCTGTCGCACAGGAAACCAGCCTAAGGATGCTGCGTCTAAGCATCAGTGAGCTGCACTACACTCCACAACTCCTTGAAGGGTACTGAAAAAAACTATTCTGTATTTTACAAGGAGGCCGCGGTGGCCGAGGGGTCAGACATCTCGCATCCCACCAAGGTTATCCGTGCTCGATTCCCGGCGGGGTCGGTCCCCGCATTTTCGAATGTGGGAATCGTGCCGGACGATGCCGCTGGCCGGCGGGTTTTCTCGGGGAGCTCCCGTTTCCTCCGCCCATTCATTCCGGCGCTGATCCATATTCACATATCACCCCTCGCCAGCGCTAAAGACCTCGTTGTTAAGTGCTGACAAACATTCTCTCTCACGAGCGCTAAAAGCCAGAGATCTACTGGTATTTTCCCGGTTGACTTCTTAGAACTACGTACTGAGAGACGCAGAGATGAGAGAGGCGTGATATTTTTAACTCGTTACACATAGCGGGAAGATAGGGGGAAGTGATGCCGGTGTTTTACGGACGAATTCTCATTCACTACCTGCTGCAACTCGCAGTAGCCACATATTTAGTTTGGCAGTTCATAATCTAATAATTGATTTAAGCAGGGCTAAATGTTTAGGTACGCTATTTTGGAAGATAGCACGACATGAATCATATTTCGGACAAAGACTCTACAGTCCCCCGTGTTAGTGTGGCAGGCCAGTCTCTATGCACATATCCTTCGTATCTAACAGCGGGGACAGGCCATGAGCGGTTGTAAGGGGGGTGAGGGACTTCCGGGCTGAACGACCCTCCCCCCCCCCCAAAAAAAAAACATTGAACATTATGTAGCCAAAGTATGTCCAGTTGCTTCAAGGAAACCTGAGTTTTGTTCTATGATGATCCAAGCACATTTAATGTGTCCTACTTGTATGTCTGTTATTTTTAACGTTCTGTAACAGTAAACAACCAGATTTTTTAAATGGTTGATGTTTTATACAATTCATAAAATCATATAAGCCCCCCCCCCCCAACCCAAATATGTTTCTAAATCCACCACTGGGACAGGCCATCAGCAGACAAGAGTTGCCGCCCTGGCAAAACAGAGATTACGCCTCGCCCAGTCGCGGTAGAATGTGGCCAACATGAAGTTGGGACCGCTAAACAGGGATGTGGCTAGTGCCCCGACTCAAACCAAACGAGATTTCGGTCGCCGAGGAGAGGGGGAATGTGGGCTGGCGAGTCACTGGGATGGGTTCCCTGGGATCTTCTCGCCAGCAAGTTCTCTCCCTTTGCAAAGTTGTTTCGCAGCATGTTGTAGTGATCCGCTAACTGTCCAAGCCACCTTCGCAACTAAGGCCGCGGTCACACTAGAGGTCTTAAACCTGTTCAGTTAACTACATTCGGCAGCCATGCTTGATCGTGTGACCTCAACTAACTTGGAACATGAAATGTATTATATTTAATTATTATCACATCTACACACAACATTCGTGACTTTTTAATTAGCATATTGAATCCAACTGCAATGCTAATGCTGTGTGTAAAGCGGAAGTAATGATTTTCCCACCAAAAACTAATATTATTTAACGAGAGCAAAACGTCGAACCAAAAGCAGCCACGTTTGTGAAACAGATTGCTACTCCAAGCAGCCAATAGGAGAGAAGCATCGAAGATATGTCATTCGAAACTACATATGAAACTAGTTTACTTTGAACGAGAAGAGACTGCGACCTGGACTTGTTCGTTGCTCGTGTAACCGTTCCATAAAACTGAACACGTTTAAGTGCAGTAGTTCTGCAGCCAGTGTAACCGCGACATAATTCGTCAACCCGTCATTGAGGAGGGGTCCTCTCCATGTCTGCCCAGCACACGGGCAACCGCTACCACTACGAGTTCAGTCCAGACACGGCACGGGAGAGAACCTCCGGTGGTACAGTCTGGTCTCCACACTACCTAATTGTCATGATACTGATGGATTTTCTACCCTACACTACCTAAGTCGATTGGGCGCACTGGGTGGACCCTCAATCCGTACACCCAACGGGAGAAACTCCTTATACCACGAAGGGACCGGCCGGTCGTGCACCCCGGGCGGCCATCCCATTAGCCGAATTTCTTCACATTGAAACCGAGACTTTTGGGCCCCAAAGGCCTGAGACCTAGGTAGTCCATCCTCCTGTCTAGCAGTTTCGCCTAAGTGCCATTGTCGAAGAGGCCAGGATGCACGAGGACCACACGGCAGAGCCTGCATTAGTTCTATGATTCAGTGGGGATACATGGAGGCAGCAGATTGACTAGGAAAAGAGAAGTTATCAAGCTGAGGGGTCATGGAAACACAAGACTAACACCAGAGGCTGAGGCCGCCCACCATAGTATAGCCCCCACCAATAGTCACGAGCCCTGGAGCAACATCATATTTCCTGATGGTGTGGTTCGCAATGACCTTCGAATACTAGAGCAAGGTACAGCTCTGACACTTCAAACAGGACACTGACCTACTGCCTAGGCAAGCCCATAACAGGAACTCGCTTCTTAATCACTACATTTCGGATACTATGAGACCAACCACAAAAGAAAATAATTGTAAATTACTTTTGTCAGTTTATTAATCAAGCTTAGGATTTAGTTAGGTTTACATGTGTACATTCGCAATTTAGGAAGATAACATGAATTAAGCTTTTATATAATATTTTGAGAACTACTTAAACGGTTGTAAGCAAATTTAAATTCTGGCAGTTTACCATCCAACTGTTGTGGGTGAGAACTGTTGGAAAAATAACCCAACACGAATTAATAAAAATTGTCTGCTGTATTTTGAAAACTGACTGAACAAAAATTTAAAAAAATTATACTTTACTTTTTAAGCTTTTGGGTTAATTTACTTCAACATCGAGGAAAGTAGACTCATTATAGATAGTTAATGGTAAAGTGAGCACTTTTTGAGACTTTGTCTGGAATAATAACTACAAAATATTGCAACAAGTCAGCGCACTCAATGACATTGGGTTGAGCGACCTGATGAGCCATGCCACTCCCCTCCCCTGCTCACTACCACCAGTCCCAGTGATGAGGCGGCCAACTGCGCCTCTTCTTCTTCCCCATCTTCCCGCCCCTGGCGACGCAAGATGCTCGTGCCTGGTTGACATGTCATGTGCCTTCTGAATGAGTGGGCACCTGTCAATCATCCTCGACAGGCACTCAGCTCGGACGTGACTGAACGTTACCGCAACACCTGGAAAGTTCAGCTTATATCAACCAGCATTGTCGGCGAGGTATGAGAATATCCTGTGTGTCGTCGCAGGCAACTACAAATACCGTCCCTCTGCGAGCAGCGATATATTGATTGTAGTGTTTAGCCAATGAGTGTGCACGACAGTCTTGGCAGCGAGGGACGAGGCGGAACCAGCAGATCGAGGAGAGACTACGCAAGTGAGGACAACGCCACACTCTTGGAGTGATATGAATAAGTATGAGCGTGGAAGAACAAGTTGGACTGTAGCTTTACATTGCGAGACTTTTCTACAAAGAGACTTACGCGATCGGACTACTGATTTGAGATAATTTTATTAAGTAAATTAGACTTTTACAGAGATTACCTGGGTATAATATCTGTAAATGTGTTTTTAAAGAGGGTTAATCACAAGTGTTGTATACATAATTTAGAGTGATTTATAGATATTGCAATAAATTAACAAATTTAATCTGAGTAATTAATTTAATTATCTAAGCCCTCCATCCCAAACAAATCTGGCAGAACCCAGGGCAGCAATGTTGTTACAATATACCTTATTGTGTCCTGAGAAGGTAAATGTTCAGTAAAATATGATAAACTGCGATTATTAGCTTATTTAGAATGCTATGTTTACATTACTGTGGCATAAAATATAAATATATTGAAGGTAATAAAGTACCGCGACGAACAACCATCGAGGTGGCGCAACGGTAACAAGTTGGACTCGCATTTAGGAGGACCCGTGTTCGATCCCTGACTCCAGCCATCCCGATTTCGGTTTTTCATGGTTTCCCGAAATCGCTCCGCGCGAATGCTGGGATGGTTCATTATCAAAGACCATGGCCGACTCCTCTCTCAACTCCTGTCACTGTTACAAGTTGTATGTCACCGTCCATATTGACCTCGCTGTCGACAAGACGTATAGCCCACTTTACCTTACCTTTATCGCGAACCACCAACAGTTACGTTGATAACTTATTCTTCGATATGTGCTTGAAGATAAAATGTATCGTCTCGTATCTTCAAGCAAATTTCAGAGTTTATAAATGTAAAAATGCTTTGTAGACTATTATTTAGACGATCACAAGCCATAAATGGCAATAAACCTTCCGGAAAGCTAGAAGCGCTGAAAAATATATTAATATAAAACTTTAGCGCAACGTTGCCTATCGTTCGTTACCTTTGTGCCTTCAACCGTAGAGTAAGTTAGCCTTAGACCACAGTAGTAGAAGTACAGGTCTGGACACTTGCCTATCTAACAATGTATTTTGCTTGATCCCCTTATTGTTTGGTTGTAGTTCGTCAAGTTACCGAGAATATTGTGTTTTATTGGCGCATCAGTTAAGGTGGTCGAACCCAAACTCCGCCCACTTTTTCCATTGTTAAATTTATGAAGTAAATAAAGATTGCTGGAGCCTTTTCTTAAATTTGTGAGCGAAGGTAGTATTTCATAAATTGATAAAAAAACACGTTTTGATAAATTGCTTATCTTAGTGGAAAGGAAGTGGGCTGAGTTTGAGTCCGACCGCCCTAACTGAAGCGCCAATAAAACACAATATTCTCGGTAACTTGGTGAACTACAGCCAAACAACAAGGGGGTCAAGTTTCCAGGCGAGTGTCCAGACCTGTTCTTTTACTACCGTGCCTTAGACACAACAGTTGTTGCGGGAAGTAGCAGGAAAAATAAATCCTAAAGAGAGAAAAAGGGAGTGAAATAATGAAGACTGTATATCAACTAGGCCAGTGGAAGGATTGTTAAGTTATTATTTATTCAGTTAACTTCCAGCCGGCTAGGACAATGATTGATATCGACTGAAGAAAATAGTGACTCGTGAAAAAAAAATATCGAAATTATCTTGTATTTATTCTATTTCTTTCAACATCTTAACATTCAAATTTAGTTTAAACTATACTGTAATGCTTTTGTACCAAAACAAAAAGTTCAGATGGAAAAATGTCAACCTCAAATTAAATCCGTAACCACGCCAGTTCCTCCCTCTAATTTCGCCATTGGCCGGCGGGTTTTCTTGGGGATCTCCTGTTTCTCCGGCCAATCATTCCGGCGCTTCTCTATACTTAGGTTAATTCTACTACACGCTAGAAAGACGAATGTTAAAAGTTTGGCAAGGGACAATTTTTGCCGTTTGTTGCGCTGATATCGGTAAGAGGTTTAACTGACCAATCACAGAGCTTGATAATTTAAAAGCGGAAATTGGTTAGTTTCTCACTTTGAAATTAAATTAAATGGCATAGATCTTTGCCAAGCCAAGCTAAATTTGGTTTTACTATGGTTTCGTATTTTATTAGGCCCGTTAGCGATAACAGCGCATAGCGGCCTAATTTTTCCCTGTGGCAAACTCTCCCATACGAAAACATGTTATTTTTTAATCTGTAGTAGATTTAACCTTACATATACTCGCGATGTCGCCCCTAGCCAGTGTTAAAGAATCAGCTTGAGTTCTCCCAGTTCTTCAGCAGTTGCCCCCTACACGACGACCTTTGAACTATTAAGCGCTGCCCTGTCCCCTCGTTACTATCGCCACATTCCGTGTAGACAATTGACTGCCGACTCAGTCACCGGCCACAGTATTTATAATTTGTAGCTCGCGCAACCTCGCCCAGTTGGATCTTGACGCTTCATGACATCGATAAATGGGAGTGCAACCAGTTTCTCAAACAAACATGGACAGACTGGCGTAAAGCCAAGGAATGCTTCCGTATGATGTAAATTGTCACTGTCCCTCCAACAAACAGTAGACACAGAGGGAACATACAAACTGTGTTTGAATATACATATACATGTTTCCAAGCGAGTGAGTATTAAAAAAATACATTCGCGTAAATTAAGTTTCATTTCTCATGTAATTATTTGCATATATTAACTTTAACTGTGTTGTAAACAAAATTGTAAAGGGCAATGATTTACTCAACGAAAGTTTAAGTGTTGTAGTTAACGTGATTTTTTTTTATTTCGGGATAGCTTGTAATTTATCGCTGCACGTCGACACGTTCCTCTCGAAACGTTGCAAATTAAGAAATACAGAGTAAAACCCACGGAAATCAAAACCCACCGACCAGCGGCATCGACTGTACGATTCCCGCATGCGAAAATCTGGGACCGACTCCGCCGGGAATCGAACCCGGATCGCCTTGGTGGGAGGCAAATAGTCTGACCATTTTTTTTAATTTTATTTATTTATTTATTTATTTATTTTTTTTTTTTTCAATTTTAAAAATGTTTGGTACAATGGCAAGGCTAACGCCTCGCCACTGCACCAAACATTCTCCCCCTTTAAGTTAATTAATGCATTTCCCCAGTAACTTGTTGTATTGTGTAGTTGTCGTTGTAATTGTAAGTTGTCTTCTGGCACACAGACAAGACGAACACAAACACCCAGTCCTGAACCCGAGGAGGTGGTTGTAAATGCCACCTCCCCGGCCGGGAATCGAACCCGGGACCCTTGCCTCAGCAGCCAGGAGCGCTA
>PNEQ01017888.1:0-10832 GCA_003012365.1 Medauroidea extradentata | reverse complement strand
GTCAAGTTGGTTTAGCGGCGAAAACAGAACAGGTCACAACAGGAAATGATGCGTAGTAGTCTGTGTGGCGCTACAAGTATTTACTTGCCTTTCTTGTGAATTCAGTTGTCTCGCGAGTAAATACTTGCTAGTATACCCTCGGGTTGGCGAGTACACGGTCACAAGTAAACTCGACGCTTTATTCACATCGGTTTACTTGGAGTTTAAATACTCGTTACATTTTACTTGTAAGTAAATACTCGTCGTACTCGTTTTTATTCACACCGCCCAATTTCAACTGCCGCGGGCCCTTCTCTCCCCTACCACACCACGATATCACTACCTCACCACTCTAGCTCTCCACAGTGGCACGTACCACAACTTCCGTAACAATCATTGTAACTATACAATAAATACATATAAATGTACGATCATAGCATTACATTACAATAAAAACTGATATACAGTAAAGTACAAATGTGCAAATGACACAGGTTGCGGAACCTATTTAACATTAATCAAATATACGAAGTACGTCCGTGGAAACTATTTTATTTTCCTGGCAACATTCGCCACCTCTCTAGCACTACACGTTGCAGCACTCGTACTTCCGAGACGCACAAAGCGTCTCAAAGTATTGAGGCGTTTAAACATACCTTATAATTATTGCTTCTTAAGTACATTATAATTGCTTATTTCTGTGAAGTTTATAAATATAACATGCCCCCTTCTTTCACCAAGGCCTCCAACTCTATCGGCATAATATATTTCTGTACAAAGTAGTGCCGCAACACTGTCTGTAGAATGTAGTATTTAATAGATTAGAAAAACAAATAAAAAATATGTATTCACGACAGGCATACGTCGACCAAACCTATACGATTTTCAATCTTAGTAACCTCTTTAAAACTCAACCCAGGTTTATTTCCGGTCTTAATTTGTTTTGATACCACGCTTAACAATGTGACGAATTTTTTCGTATCAAAACAAAATGACAATGTTACCAAAGAGAAACATGAAAGAATATGTTACATTTTGTTCAGTATTAAAGAAAAAAAAACAGCAAAACAGTCAGTTTACCGGATAACGAACTCTTTCCAAAATACGAAATAGCAGTAAAAGTTGGACTCCTGAATTTCTTATGAAGGCAATGAGGGGTTCATGAGAAAGGTATATTTATCATGAGTAGTAATTTTCTCCAGCATCTTAGACTCGGAATAGTCTCGCCTCCAAAACCAAGTTACATCCAAATATCAGACTATTGTCCTACAAGATCCCACCACATAGCCAAGCCGTGCCGCACCTTTTTCATTAGACATTCGCAGAACTCTCTCGGGAGACAATTTGGGCAGAAAGGTGGGTAGGATCAGTGACACTGGAAACAGAAGGGTGGGGGAGGGGTAATGAGGAGACGGCCGGAGCACACTAGGTACGTTCGCTGCTCGGCAGTCTTCTAATTCGCGCGGTAATGTCTGCGCCCATTAGTTCCGTGTCATTTGCTTCCCCCAGCGCCATATGCCGGCGCGCTAGGGGTTGACGACGTGCGTCGCGCGGCGTCTGGACGCCTCCGGTCTTCCCCCTCTCTCCACGCGGAAGTTCACATCCCCCCTTCCCACGCGACTAGAAACTTCCATCAGTACCTCACCCTCTTGCCTCTCACCATAGAAATCGAAGCGTCGAGGCCGCCGTTGTTTCGGAATTCGGCTTGACACCGCCGTCTCTGACCCAGAATTATAACACACGACCCAAATACCGCACGTGGCTGTTAAACATCAAACAGAATCACCTTATTTTATTATAACTATTTTTAATGTTTGCGTGTTCTTATTGTTACAACATTTACAGTTTTGTCATACTGTTTTATGAAGGTTTAAAGATAGATCTATACGAGCATGAAAGTTGAGTGACAATAGAAGCAGTGCACGTACGTCACGTGTAAACAATTATTTCAAGCTCGTTTATTATTTGTTTTAGTATTAATGTCCTTTAACTTACGTAAAGAGCGATTATTTTATATTACACTGTGTGGCGCACGCGTGATTCTGTGATAAGTTAACAACTTAACAATTCTGGTAAACCGTGTTCGTTTTAAGATTATGGCGAAATTGAAATTCTTATCTAGCTCGTTTAGAGATTTTGGCTGAAACTACTTATACTGTCGTTGCCATTCACGTACCTATTTTTCCTGCTCCTCCATTTCCATTTTTGCCTCATTTCACATGATTTAGTCCCTCATCCATTTCATATGCGGTCGGGTAGGGTATTTGGCGTCTGTTACCAGCATCCATTTCAGAAATAAGCTGTGGCAGGATTCCAATTTTAAACTTACCCGTTCTAATTTTAGATTATTGAGTGCATGAATAATTGCCTTTATTAGTACTACTTTTCAAATATCTTTGTGAAACTTTTTAACTGATTAGATTAAACAGGAAGTATTTTATATACTATGAATCAGTTACTATTAAGAACAAACCGCAGTAATTTCCTGGAATACTAAGGAAAAGTGTTCATTAGAAATTGGGGTAATGCACCCTAACACGGTAAAGTAATACAGGTAAAATAACGAAATAAATATTTCGGTGAACGTTTTCATTAAGTCATTTTAATGTTCCTGTAACTATGTAAACCTACCAAAATAGTTTATGCGGAAATTGCTTAGTATTATAAAAGTATAAATGAAAAAATTGTAATGACTATAAATATATCGCAAAATATTTATTTTACGTTACTTATAATTGAATGTAGGAATAAAATAAAAATTAAATGTAATAATACTGAGAATAATTCAACTCTGTAAAGTGTAATCATTTTTCAAGACAACTGCAGTAAGATTGAACTGAATGTAATTTTTTCTCGAAGTAAACAGAATCACTTATAAAGCATGTTCCAATAAGTATATTTTTCTTTAAAATAAAACGTGACGTTCAAGCTTGAACCAGGGCTTACGGTTATGACTAATTAATTTATTGAAATTTGCGTTTCAAAACATTTATTGTTACTATGTTCATAGTTGTGTGTTTAAAACGAAAACAAAAATTATGTAATTTTATCGCTAATGTTTTCTTTGAAGTGTAGTTAAAAAATGACGAGGAAAAATTGTACATGAACCACTTTCAGGCAGTGTCCTACCTCCTACCTGAAGTTTTTACCCGAGCCTGTGTAAGCTAGAAACATTGGTACGATAAGAGTGACCCTTATATCTGCATCAAGAGCCATATTGCCCCTAATCGCTAGTCACTGAATTGGTGTTCAGGCTGTTCTTCGATGACTCATCCTGAATTTGACTTTAAGCGTCGATGCTATATTGTTATAGAAACTACTACAGATCAGTGATTAATAAATTCTTATACCGTAGAAGGCCTAGCGTTTGTATTTCGTTTTTACAATTTGCGATACAGTTGTCTGAAAAAGCCGATTCAGACAATGTTCGAGGACTTCAGAACAGTACAGTCTTTTATATTAACTTTTTACTGATTTTGAGTCACCTTGCATTACATATTTACTTTTATTAAATGGCTTTGTGGCCTTGAACCCTAATGCATACTTCAGGATTATAATTAGTGTTTAAAATAATAGCAATTTTAGGAAAATCGTATACATTTTAAATTTTACTATGATGCTCGTACAAATTTGCTCTCAGCCGAAATTTCCATACTTAAAACACGGGTTTTAGTTTAACGTACTATTCAGTAAGCGTATATAGTGTGATTTGTTTTTCTGTGTTAACACATTTCGGACCAGATTAATAGTTTTGTCAATGAAGCTTTCTTCAGACACGCTATAAAGTAGTTCAGGCGTCCGACAGGCAAAATTCAGTACTTTCATATTAACTCTCAACCGTTTGACAGTGTAAATTTTTTGAAACAGATGTGTCAAAACCTGTATGAATTAATATGAGCAAATTAAGGGGTGTGAGGTTATTCCCACTGTCAACTTATTTCACAAGAGACGCTTCACGACTCTAAGTCTGAGTTTTTCTTTCTTATTCCTGCTTTCATAAGTATACGGGTACGACATCATTCACTGTCTTTTTCTCCCCTGTCCTTCTAGATACTATGAAAAACGTAATTTAACATTAGTTACAATACCACGATCTTTGCAGCAAATTGTCATTCTAAAACAGTATCGAGAATAATAACATTTTACCTATACGTTTGTGTGAAGATTCTGACCCAACTCACATTGTTCATAATAAATAATGTGTAGTTATTCTATTATTTTAACCTTATACGGCGAATAGCTGACTATAAACTAAAGGAAAATTTCTAAAAATTTATTTTATAAAAATCTATATTTTGTAGCACTATAATTTTAGGTGTTTCCGACCGGTAAAAAGGTTTTAAAATAGATTAGACAATTTTTCTGTTAGTGAGGATGCGTGATGAAGTCAGAGAAAGACGAAAACAAGAATACAACGTACTTTCAGGTAATAAACCATACATATCTACTAGGTCAATTAATATCCGAAATATCTCAATTCACTTCTGTCTAGCAACGGTTGCATAAATTTACGTCACAGGAACACATTTAGATTTTTTCGGACCCATGTTTAAACGTTCAGTCTCTTTTTGCATGTTTGCCTGGAGATGGATCCCCATGACGGAACTATCCAAGCTATATGCGGGCTATTTGTCTGGATCAGAGAGAGGCAGGGATAGCTATAGATAGGGAGACAAAGAAGGGTAAAAGAGATGATCATAATACGGGCGTATCACAAACATATCACTGGGAACCTCATATACGGGTATAGGCGGTTCAGAATAAAGTGAGCACTAAAAAAAAAAAAGCCCTCGTACAGTTCTATTTTCAACAAATTCGTATCTTTCCGCGCGTAATGGCAAACGACGGGATATGTCCAACCTCTCCGGACACGTTACTTGATGTTTGTGCGTGTAAGACAAATCGTGCAGTCAGTAGGAAACTGTTTAGATTGATAAAAATATGTTTAATAATAATAATAATTTAAAATACAGGTATGTCGACTTTGGTTGATTTAGTTTCAGTACTGCGGTTTTTGAAATAATACACGGGACTATAGAGCGTAATTTTGCTGCCAACCATACAAGTAGTAAGGCAACTATAGATAATTGTGAATTATGTGTAGTAATCTCTAGTGATATTTTTCAAAGGTTAAATTTTTACTGTTCAGTTTATCCCGAACGCCCTATAGTTGGTGCAGGTCAAGTGATGCCATGAGTTCGGTAGTCATGAATATCTTCCTTTACGCTTGAATGAACTAGCGTTTGATCCCTACACGTAGACTACTCTATTGTCACTTCCTGTGGAAATTAAAATAGTGTATGTATATACAATTGCATAATTTTATTTGTGCTGCAATTTGAATTTTCGTTAAGTGGAAATTGTATCACATTACAGGTTGCAAGGCCTACTTAACCTCTATGCGATTAATTTATTTTAATTTGTTAACATTTTAGTTAGTCTTCTTACAGAAGTGGAAATAAATAAGTATTTTGTGCTTTAAATATTGCAATACAATTATTTTAGATAGCAATCATTGCCTTTTTCTGATAGAGAAAAGGCACTTCACATGTGTTATACGTGGAACTCCATAGCAATGTTTGGTTTAATCAAATAAAATTAAAAGTCGGCATAAAATTATACAGTCTAAATACTTGCTAGATTACAACGGTAGTCACAAAGTAAAATAATTAATGAGGGTAAGAGGACTTTAAGTCTTGTCGACAGCGAGGTCATAACAAATTGCGACGCACACCTTGACACTATGCAGAAACTGAGGATAGAATCGCTTTATTGTTGAAGAACCTCCACATGCATTTACATAACACGATTTCGGGGAACCGTGGAAAACCGATATTGGTATGACCAGGCGTAAGTATAACCCATGTCCTTCCAAATACAAATTGTGTTACCGTTGCGACATTAGTTAAAATTTTTATAAATGACGACTAATAAGCAAGTTGCCTACAAATATGTGTGTGTGTCTATAAATAAATAAAAAAAACATATATCCACACATATAATCCAATACAAAATTTGAGAGATTAGTTCCTGTAGGCTAATTATGTAAAAAAATTACAATAACACTTTACGCAGTTTACTAATTTTATAGCTGTTTGTCTGGGAAACTAATTTTGTAATTAAAACAAAGTAGTTGCTTCCAAAAATTTAACTTCTTTAGTCGTAAAGGCCTTATATTAGTTTCTCGGGGGGTAAAATGTGACATGTTGTTGTAAAATATAAAATACGGCTCTACACTAGGGGCTTCGCTGTAGAGGAGAGTTATAGGGATAATTAAATAAGCGAATAATAACGGTTCTACAAGTTTATATGAAAGTTAAATATAAGGACTACATCACAATTAATTCGAAGGGGAGCGGTGCTAACAGATTGGCATATAAACTGAGTTGAACTAGAATGTATTAACTATAAACCTAAGTGGATCGGACGTTCCCACCTTGCCCATGATGCCGAAGGCTGTGACGTTGTAGTCGACTAGCGGCTAGCGGCGCGCCTATGGAATCGAACCTGCGATCCTTTCCATGGTGCGACAAGCGCTAGGCGGACCATCTTGTCTTTTAGACGACCATAATGAGACATATACCGTTTTTCTGGTTATAGTGCTCTACATTGTCATCTAGTTGGCATCCATGAAGATGTGTTTGCGAGAGGGGTGGGTGGTGTTGTACTCATGTAAAGTCGGCCTACTTTCATGTTTACATTTCGGCCACGGTGGTACTCAGAACAGTATACAAAGTGTAATAAAGTAAATGTTTTATTAGTACCAAGTTGTTTGTGTACTATTCAACGATAGCTTGCAAGATGAAAATCAGACCAAATCTGTTTACTTTAAGAATATTTCTGACTGGGAATGTCGTAGCATACTACAACAAGAAAACAGTTTTCAATGCATATTTCTAGACACTTTCTTTAGTGGTTGGCTTACTTATAAAATGTATAATTTAACTTGATCGTGCATTTATCCATAAATTCGCCACTTATACTGTAAAATAATCACACGAAATTGATGGTAAAACAGTGGCAATAATTTAAAAAATCCTTATGCTAGCCCTACCACACCATTAATTTCTGCAGATACAAGTTCTGCCACTACAAGCCAAAGGGTTTGTACTACTGATAGTTTTGAGTCTCACTTTTGCTGTTTTCAACAAATTTAATGTAATACTTTACAGACAGTCTGCCTAACAGTCTAATGAAACACACATTAATAACGTAAATCAATAGAATAAGAAGTTTTTACAAGCACTCATGAATCATGAAAAAAGATTCCATACCTGCACGGAAATGTTTGTATTTAACTGTGTATACTGCGGAGTACAAACAATTTGAAACATTTTGAAGCGAACGAGTGTTATCTCTCAAACGAGAGCTCACCATTGTAGCAAATATCAATGGTCTCCTTTCTTTAGTAGCTTGTGTTACATTCAGAAATTTGTTGTAAATGTTTACTAGTTTGCCGCTCTTGTGTTCAACCGTTCATATGAAGTGGATATTGATTAACAGTACTATTTTATATTGTAATTAATCCGGACATTTATGTTTTAACACTGTGCTCTGAATTTCAGCGTATTTCACAACAATGTTCTATACTTCGATTATTGGAAGCAAACTAACAATCATATACCTGGAATATTATGACAGACACATAAATCACGTGTTACTGTTTTATTTCAGGAAATAACTGTATCAACTATAGTGAGTGTGTGTTTTGTCCATGAACTAATTAAAAATCTTTTTTTGCGTGGACACGCATTAATCATAATTGATAAAGCTTAAAACACTTATTTGTAGTTACTTCAATGAATTTTGCAAATTATTTTAATTTAATGTTATAGAAAGCGTTTTATGCTGTATTAATACCATGAACAATAATTATAAACTATCGAGCATAGATTCAAACGTATATAGGCCTACGATATCTGTGAATTTTCAAATAAGTAGTTGATAAATGTGAATGTTATTTTTTGTAGATTGCACATAATAGGAGAAAAGGAGTAAGAGGAATATTAATAGACATAATTGAAGAATAATTTGCTCACCAAATGTTTGGTAGGTAAATCTATTACTTTTTGTTAAGCATGCTTTTAACTGCATTAATTGTAACATTTGATTTTTATTGTGCTGCATTGCTAATAAATTATAAATAATTAAAACAAATAATAAAATTTTAAGGCAAGTAAAAGTGTGTATGCAAATGTAGACAAAAATACCTTAAAAAGTTTTCTTTCATAAAATTTAAAACGTGTACTTATGGCTGTTTAGCTTACGAGGAGGAAATATTGCTTTACATAAACGAAAATCTTTAAAAATTAATGTTTAATTTGATGGACTATTGTTTTATTGTTTTAGTAACTTTCGAGAAAGACTTTATTTTCTGTCAAGGAAAGAAAGTAATTTTTCCAACACTTAAATAGTCTTTTTTTAAGTAATGTTTATCTTTACAATATTTTTATTACTTAATGAAGCGCAAGTTTTAATACAACTACTGTTTACTGTAAACAAACATAACTTTAATGCGTATATACTTTGTAAAGGTTCATGTTTATACATAAATCTGGCTGTGTCGCTGGTCCATCAGCCTCCAGCCGAGTTGCTGGCGCTGGAAATCTCGTTCGTTGACATGTCGCGGCCATTTCGACTGATTGCCACACGTTCCACGCTGGAGCTAATCTCGCAACGCGGTGGGGTCGCAGAGCCAGGAGGCTGCGGGGGGTGAATTAGCAAGAAGGAAAAAGGGGGAGGTAGAGCGGCTCCACGCCGTAACGGCCGCACATTTGAATTTCGAGGGCGCGGCACAGGGACAGAGAAAGAGTGAGAGATGGAAGAGGAGGAAGGAAGATGGAAGGAGAGGTTACGACACCCGACGCAGAAAACTATCTCTTCGCTTTACTTTCCACTTAACAGCAGTTCCGTGCGTCTGGTGCCAGGTGCTCCATCCTCCCCCCCCCCCCTTCTTCCGTCGTCAAGCAGTCGCCCCGAGGGACATGAGATAGGTTTGTTTCCGCGGGCAGGCATCTTCGCGTGCCGCCCTCCGTATCTGCAGGCAGTTACGGAAAACTGCCCTCCAAATTTGAATTAAAGGTTTGCTCCACGACGCAGGTTTGCGTGGGCGAGGCGCAGAGTCCGTGAAGCGTTAAGGGTGACGATGGTTGCGTATGTAATGAAATACCACCCCTGCGGGCTGTTTTCTCATTCGTTCAATGTGCGACATAAAAGTTCATATTGTGTTGTTATATTTCTGTTTTTAAAGTCGTATGCAATCACATACAAACTGATTAATATCTATTCATTAATTCCATCGTAAGCTAATAAAACCCTTTATTGTTTACAAGCGTGAATAAATACTGTCTGTATACACGTACACCAATAGCGTTATCTACTGAAGTTGCATGATTAAGTTTTGTTTTAAAAATTACATTTAATTGAATACCTTTTCATCGCGATCTAGCGCGATAATTTTCATACTATGAATTACCCTTTCATTGTATTCGCTAAGTATTTAAGGTCTATTGCAAGTTTTGGAATTAACCTTTGTCGAACTCATAGTATTTTACTAGTATTAGTAGGGAATGAAAAATTGTTTTATTTCTAGCTCCAGGAAGGAAACTTTGTCACACATCCTCCTTATTAAGTATTGTGTTAAAGAAATGTGAATAGGCTAGGTAATGTTGCATAGTCCGTTCGAAAGTAATGCTTTCGATAAATGACTATATGACTTGAAAAAAATTTTTTGGTTTTCTGATTTTTATAATTTAATAGTGTGATTCACAACTAAAATCTTACATGAAATACGAAATCTACAGGTATTTCCAAGAACGCAAAGAAAACTGCAGTTCTGTACTAAAGTCTTGTTTAACAACATAACGAGATAATATAGGTGACTTAAAACATTTTTTACGCTAGTAATTAATTAAACAGATTTATATGCTATAATGAGTTAGTCAAACGTCTTTATTTCCTGAAAATTATTTATTTACGAATCTGTAATAAACCAAGTTTGCAGTTTCAATGTTTGTTATAAACTTTTTAAAATCAACCCACTTGAATTTATTATATATTCATGCATCATGCATTTTTAAGAAATTTAATATATACCCATTTTGCAGCTTTATTTAAAAATACCGATTTCATAACCGTCACTGTGTACTATAAGCAGTAGGTGGGTCTTTAGAAATTATAGTTCAAACCGACTGCACTTACCGTAAGTCGTCTTGTTTGACGTAGATTTACTAATGCTCGTGATCGAAAGGTGGAATTTTGGAACAACTATGATTTGTGTCAAACGTCTGGCAAGAGACTACGCACAAACATTCGGAACTCTTGTGAACACACGCTTTTCTTTACTTCTTTGCCTCTCTGTACTTAACATTGTGAGGTAAACTCACATTTTTATTTATTTATTTATTACTTAGTAACATTATGTCCTTAATGTTGTAAATAAAAACCAAGGCAGCTATCTGCGGATAAAAAAAAATATTTAACGTGAGATTTTGCTGTTTAAACACGTAAATTAAAATAAGTTCTTAAATTTGAATGCAAAAGGAAAATAAATCAGGTAAAGTATCACAAGGTCAAGGTTTTTATTTGCACGTTTCCGACACATAATTTTGTATTTTTTTTCTTAATTACTTTGTCCAGGGATTTGCCCCCAATCCCCCTGGATTTAGAATTTTATGTGTATAAATATATTTTTTGTGTTTTTAAATGTAAATAATGCTAACTTAAGCTCATAAAACTGAAGTTTTATTATTAAAGTATCTAGTTTATACATGCTCAATTAATAAAAAATATGCTACAAGGTCACTGTCGCCGGAAAACAAAATCTTGGTTCCCCCCCCCCCCCCCCCCAAAAA
>PNEQ01017882.1:0-40911 GCA_003012365.1 Medauroidea extradentata | reverse complement strand
AGAACGACATTCGGGAGAACGACTTTCGGCCAAGTGACTTTTCGGCAAAACGACTTTCGGCAAAATGACTTTTCTGATGAATTATTTTCGGCGAAACGATTTTCGGGAGAATGATTTTCGGGAAAACGATTTGAATTCAGAATAGAGCGCTGAAAACACAATTCGGGAAAACGGTTTTCGGGTAAATGGCGCGCTCCCCGTGCTCAATGCAGAGGTCACCGAACTTCAACTGTACCTTTTTCTTCCTCTTCACTGGTGTGGTCTTGCCTGTCACTGTCGTCAGAAAGCTTTGTCTGTGATTATGGCCCTTTGACTGCTGGGGAGAAGGCTCCAAGATGTCCAGTCGGGCAACGGTAATGGTTGCTCCGGTGTCCATAACCATGTTGCAGTAAACATTATCCAGACTGCCCTCCACTAAGATTGCATCAAACTGTTGTTTTACTGAGTGTACCTGAAGAAATACTGGGGCCTTATCTCCGACTGCCACCGACCTTTGCCCCTTAAGGGGTATTGATCCCTACCACCTTGGATTTATCTGTTTCTTCTCGATAACTTCTGTTCCAGTCGATGTAACAAAATTTTTGTCACGACAGGGCATAGATACAAACTTAATCGATTTTCTGTAATTGCTGGAACCATAATATATTCATTATTTTGCAACGGGAAACAGCTGAAAAGGAAAAATTGCTTTATTTACGGGAGCGACTACAGATGCCACAAAATTAACAAAAACAATGTGATATGGATTCCAAAAAAATTAATTTAACTATAAACTATGCCTTGTCAGTGTGGAAAAAGTAAAACAATGTGTCTATTCCCTGATTTATAAGAAAAACCATAAAACCGATTACTAACATTCTCTACTTGCTTATTAACATTATCTATTTTCTTATCCACATTTTCACTAATGCTATCTACAAGATCACTAACATTCTCAATTTTCTTATCAACATTTTCATTTACACTGTCTTTGACTGAATTTATTTGGCCACTTATTTCCTCAATGAGGGCATTTAGTGCTTCTATTTCTGCTGACATGCTTCTTGTAATCATTTACATTTACAATTGCAATTTAAACACAAAATTTATAAAGTGGTTCAATTTAATTAAATAGTAATTGTGTGCAATGATTTAATTTATGGAATTAATGATTGAATTTACTTTGTGCCTCTGTCCCACTCTGACACCAGTGTTACAAGTTTAGAGTAAAAACTTTTAATGTGGGCAAGACTCATGAGTTATTTTGGGATAGAGGTCTTATAATTAGAAATAAAAGAGTTGAATTAAGTTACTGACTTACGAGCTTACAAAGCTTACATAAACACACAAAACAGCAATCAACTATAACTTTCACAACACCCTTAATTATGCATGCGATTACTACTGTGTTACAGAACGTTAATTAACTTTGACAATTAAAGCACAAGAATATTTACCATTAATCAATTAAAGATTATTATTCACAGTAAAAATTCAGTCATATATTCAATCAGCAGTCTCTCAAATAGAGACAGTGTACAACATTAATAGTCTGCAGTGGTGATGAATTGCAGTGTGCTGCGCAGCACCCCGAGTGCACTGCTGTCTTTACTCTTGAGGTCTTCGGTTCGACTCCCGTCGCACAACTCCTCTTCGCCCGTCAGTCCGCCGCAGCAGTCCTCTTGTTTTGCCCAACACTGCTCCGAAGGTAGCCACCTGCCACCTCACAGTGTACTCTGACGTCACCAAGATGTCTTCACCAGTCTCTCCCCACAAGCATAGCACCTTCTAGCACGACCAATACCGAACTCTCCCCAATTTTGTCGATTCAGCGCTTATATACTCAGAAAAACAGTTGGGGGCTCCCGATATTTCAGGGGTATAAAAATAGATATTACAACATGATTCGGACATGACTTAAGTCACGTAGGTTGCCCTCATAGGGTTAAGACGCAGTTGGGTCAGGTCTATGATGTACTTTCGATAGGTCTCCCACCACGTAGACGTCCGGCTCGTGAATCATGGGCCAGTCCACATGGTGATGCTACACAGCTTCCAACCACCCAGCCCTTACAGCATGTAGCAATATTTAAAGGAAAAATTTTTAGTTTTACACCGTAATTTATTGCATGAAATATGTCAAAATGTGAGTAAGGCGTCAATATAACAAGGATAAGAGGATTTTTTTTCTGTTGAGGGGCCATGTGTGGCATCGCCCAATTTCCCAAGGGTTCATCTTGTATTATTCTCGTATGCTTGACTGGTACGACATTCAGAATACGAGTACGGCGTGGAACGTCTGGCGGCCCAATGCGGCGCAAGCGACGGGGACTGAGGAATCGACACATGATATGGATGTATGTTTCTGCAAGGAGATGACTGTTGGCGATGTGTGGAAGTACCGAGGAAATTGAAGCAGGCCCAGAGAAGACCTACAACCCTGAAAACTATGTGGTGCAGAGAACATTGAGGGATACGCTGCAAATCTCAAGTCATCATTAATTAGACAATAATTTGATTTTGTTAAATAATTTTGTTTCTAGCTAAAACAGTTGATATTTGGACACTATTAAGAAACTGTAAATAATAAAGTGGTATAAAATGTAAGTTTAGCTGTTTTTTTAGGGTTAAGTTTAGTGTTGCTTGTGTAAATGAGAATATGAGTGATGGTGGCGTTCTTCAGGGTTTTGATGACCCACCAAATTCACTTAATTCTCCAGACACTGTAAATTTATCAAATTAAGTAATGGGGGAAAGGAGCCAACACCTAAACATAATTATTTTATAACAGGAGTTGGGTGCTAAATTTGAATAAATATTAAATTAAATAAAAAGTAATATTAACACTCATGGCAGTGAGCTTAAAGAACAAATTAGAAAACAAGGAATAAGGTTAGAACACCTGGATGCTAAGATTGGTACTCTGGGTGCTAGGTTAGAGAACCTGTTAGAAGAAAAATTGGCAAGGACAAAATAAACTGAAGCATGTGAAAACAGGGTAAATGCTGTGGAACAGGCACAACAGATTTCGTATACACAGGTAAATGTGGTACAAATCAATTAGGTCAAGTACAGTGGGCAAATTACCGAGATTCAAAATTATGAAACAGGATGGGGGGGGGGGGTAGAAAAGTGCATATCAAAATACAGATAACAGAACGGTAAACACAGAGGAGGCTATAACAAAATTTTGTAAACATACGACTTTATCAAGCGGACACACATGTAGGAATTACATAAGTAGGGGGGAGAAGAAAATTAAACATTTTTGGAGTGTTTGCGTAGTAAGAATAATGTTTTATGGTACTATGATTTAGGGAATAAGGGGGATCAGACGTGTACTGAGGTACACACAAGTAAAAATGGAAACACAAAAGAAAAAAAAAATCTTGTCTTGAGACCCAGACAAGGGTTCATTTGGAGATGAAACTGAGGAAAATAAGAAATGGGATCAAGGGCCATTTAGAGAGAAGAAAACTGTAGAAAGGGGAACTAGGAGATTGGCCTGAGGTGGTTAGAAATGTATTAAGGTTAGGGAAGGTGTACAGGAATAGAAGGAAAGTTAGTGGTGTTAAGAAGGTGAATAAGGTTGTGCCGAAAGGCTAAAAGAACCAAAAGAAATTGTTAGTACATATTTTTACTCAAGAATGAATTGGACACATGAAAAAGCAAACCTAGGAGGATAAATTATGAAAGGACTATAATCTGTGCATTCAGGTAAACAAGTAAATTTTTAAGAGTTCGTATTTTGCATAAACTGAGCGACATGTTCAGGTGAACATATTTATCTGTGACAGTTTTTTTTTATTCAACCAGACAGATGATAATTTGTGATGTTATGCTTATGTTCTATCAAGTGTAATAATGTGGTGTTGAAGAAGGGAGATGAAGTGTTAGTTGCTACACATTATTTATTCTCAGTCTAAGATAATTTATTTAGCTATTGGCCATGGCCAGACCATTCTATAGTAAATGTAACTTTTTACACTTATTCAACAGAACGATTTTATGTAACTATTGTTAGGGTATTTATTTGGTTTGTTGAAGGTATTATGTAAATTGGTACATATTTTATCATAATTAAAGGGTAAAAGCTGACTGACTGGCTGTCGGGAATCGTTAGTGCACACATGCCACAATTGTGTGATATTTGTACTGTCTTTCATGATACATTTCTTTTAAACAACACATACACATGGTAACTTTAATATTTCAAGAAAATTCTCTTTATCCTAATCTTGCTGATGTATTGATAAGTTTGGTTTTGCTAATGACATAGTTTTTTAACTCGCATGGGTGATGGTTGTCAGGCAGGACCACACCTGAGTATTATTGTTTTCTTGCATTTACAAATAATATAAATACATTTTGAGCGCTAAGCACTAAGGTTATAAGTAGTCACTGTGATAGTTAATGGTAATTTGTTATTGTTTGATAAATATAATTGAGTAAATAAGAGTGAATTGTTTTTTGAAGCCAGCTGGTTTGGGTTGAATTGGTTTTTTGTAGCCATGCGTTGGCAAGTAAGTCATTTTTGTTCTATGAGCTAGGAAGAGAAAGTGTCTCGCCATTGACCAGTGGACACCCAAAGAACTATTTTTTCAGCACTTGAGGATGGTTTGTTTTGCACAGGGTAATATGTATATCAGAGGAGGCCCAACCCAGACTGTTGTTTTTTGTTGTATAACTTGTGGTTGAGAGATGTTGACTGATGAAGTTTATTTTAAAGTAAAGTGAGTGACTCAAATTGATTGAAGTGGTTGAAGTGATATTTTATGTGAGTTTTGTAATGTTGCGTTTTTGTGAATTTGTATCTTTATGATGTATTAGTAATCAAAGTTTTTGACAGGAACACTTAATAGTAATTATTTGGCATTGTGGTTATGAGCGTTCTGCAGGAACCAACCAGCCCAGTCACACACCAATGGTCACATATAGGCTATTGTCGGCTACATAGTTATACAGTACATTTTGTTTTTTGACAGTGGGAATGCAGACCCAAATAGAAAATATTGTAAAGGAAACTCAGAGTATTAGCATGTTAATAGAAAATTAAGTAATACAATCTTTTGTGATCAAAATTGAGATGTTAAATATTTTGCTGTTATGTTTGTATCGAGTGATGTTCATGATATACTTATTATTGACATAGGAGAAAGTGGACTTTATGCTAATTGTATCTAGTTAATGAAAGACTTTAAGCTGGATGACTAATAATTCAAATTGTAGAGTATTTAATTGTTGAGAAAACTGAAAATATTATGTTCTTTGGAGAAAATGGAAGGATTTTGAAGAAAGAATTTTGTTTGAATATAATTTGTTTGGTTTGATGAGCATGTTCAGATTATGTTTAGCAAGTACTCAGATAAAATTTTACATTTATCCTGAGTAGTTAGATGGGGGGTGATGTAACATTGTAGGTTTTTAATTTTCTGTGGGGATACGCAGGCCTCAAAGTCAGTCACTTTTTCCACTTTTTTCTAAGTTTTTAGTTAGTTTTTTTTAGGAATGATGTGCATGTACTTATAAATATACAGGTTTTCTTTCCTTAACTTGTGTGGATGAAATAACAGGCTGATATTGATGCAGAGTACATCTGTTTGTTGATGTACGGAAGGACTTATGTCTGAAAGAAAATTAAAAATTATATCTTTATAATGAAGAGTGCCATGAGATTGTTTGCAGCGAAACAACAGCTAGTCCCGAAGAGGTTTAAAATATTCAACACACTATGGAAAAAAGGAAAACTAAAATATCTAGTTAAATACACTATTAAGAATATATTATCCAAACTATTGACTTTGAAAACCAAGTTTATTGATGAAAAATATTTCTGCAGAAGTTTGAAGTTGTCGTACGTAAAGAAAGTTGTAGTTTACTGACTTTGAAATGTTCCTTTTTTGGTTATATTAAGGTTAGGTATGTTTTGGTTAGGCTACGTTATTTTACCTTTAAATTTTCCATTTTTTGTTAGGTTAGAGTATGTATGTAAGGTTAGGTTACCTTACCTTAGGTAAGGTTATGTTACCTTACCTTAGGTAAGGTTATGTTACTTTACCTTAGGTAAGGTTATGTTACCTTACCTTAGGTAAGGTTATGTTACCTAAGAAAAATGGAAAACTTAAGGCTAAAATAACCTTACTTAAACTAGCTTTCCCTAAGATAACCTAACCCAACGAAAAATTTAAAAGTGAGGAAAAATAGAAATTTCTTTACCTAATACTGCCTTTAGCGTCTATAGAAATATTTTTTCTTTAATAAACTATGCCTATAAAATAAATAGTTTGGCCAGTATACGAGTAGTTATTCTTAATATTTACCAGAGAATGTAGTACCTCAACTTTGAATTTAAATTGTTTTGTTGTCGTTCAGTGCATAGCTTCAGTGTTTCATTACATACATTTTATTTAAAAATTTTCAGGATATATCACTGGCAGTTGTGTTTGAATTTGTCTTCACTTAAAATTTTTTCTAAAATTCTGATTCTCTTAAGTCTATAACTGATAATAACTCTAGACCAACAACTTATGTAAATTTGATTATTTTTAGGTCAACTTTGTCATTTTTTAATCACTTGATCAATCACTTTTTAGTCACTTTTTCTACTAGAATGGTCACTTTTGTCACTATTTTGTAAGTGTTGCGCCACTTTGAGGCCTGGGATAGAAGATAAAGGTATTTATTAATTTTTTTTGTATTTATAATTCCGATTATAATTATATTTTTCATATCTACATGCTGATGTTAAATTTAACGATATCTGTAGTAATTATTCAACTCAAGGAATAAATTTGATGAATAAATGAGATTTATATGCATGTGGATATGTGTTGTGTTGCTTTGGAGACTCGAGGAAAAAGCAAACTTTTTTTATAGGCAGGTGTGCGCGAGGATGTAGGTTTATCCAGTCATGGCCGGTTGGCCGGATTGCAACAAGCCGAGGTCCTTGTTTGTACGTAGTGAGCAACTAGGTTGCTGGACGCCCAATGAAGAAGAGGCGTAGGTTTCATTTAGTCTCTAGAGGGTACCCGTAGTGTATGTATTGGGTAGCCAATGCGAGTGCGGCAGTTGAAGGGTCAGGCAAGAGTCATGCTAGCAGTGATGCACTTGGTTTTGTAAGATTGTTCCCCTGTACTCGGGATGTCCGGACGCAGCTAGGGTGGGTGTAGCCCCGGTCCGTGTATTAATTTGAAAGATGAATATGAAGAAGTAACTGAAGGGCAGTAGCCCATAAATGTAATGATGTGAACGGGAGTGGAAAAATTTTAACATGCACAAATAGCACCCACTGTTGTTTTTCTTTCCAACATATTTCAGACTTTGTATAACTCTACTAAACTTTTCTTCCTCTTGTGCATGTGGCCATTAGGGTGTCTAAGGCTTGGTTTTCACCACCCAGTATTTCTTTTTTTATTTATTGAGATGTAAGAACTTTGTAATCTTAGTGTGGGCATCATCAGTGCTAAATTTATTTTCTTAAGTTTCCTTCAACATGTTTTTCAGGTTGTTCTTTAATTTGCGAGTTCCTGAGTGCCCAAAGCAAGTGATTTAATGTATTGCAAGACCGTGAAGGATTTGTAAAACATTGTTTGAAAGTAAATTTGAGAATGCATCAAGAATATGCTGCAATTATTTTTTTGTACTTTTTTATAGTTTCTGGTAAAAACAGCAGCCGAAAGGTTTCATACCTCCAAATTAACAATATCTTAAAAAAGTTTTGAGTTTTATGACTTAATTTATTGCAAGAAAAATGTCAAAAGGTGAGCAAGGCTACAATGTAACGAGAAGATAATTTTGTTTGGTGTTGAGGGGCCAAGTGATATGACGCCGCATTTTCCAAGGGTTCATCTTGTATTTTTCTTGTGTGCTTGGCGAGTACGACATTCGGAGTACGAATCCGGCGTGCGAGAAACCTTAGAACTTGTTCTACCCAGAGTTTTGAATTGTGGTGTATTAGCGTACTTACTGGTTCTCAGGGATTATCCAACTGATTTTTTTATACTTCTTTTGAAGAAGTGAAGTTATTCGGTGATGATGTGGTTGTATATTCATGTGCGATATTTACGCTTGGTGTTTAGCTAACCTATAAGTTTTGCAATGCTGCAGTGACGTGACCTATCTCGTCTTCTACTGAACTGATTTTTTTTACTTACTTGCTCTAATTCAGTTGCCATTTTAGCCCTTTATAAATGTGTGTTTTGGTTAACCTGCAAAAGGCGTTGTTCTAAATGCCTATCAAATGAATCAAGCTGTCCTGATATATGTTCATTAACTTGCTCCAGGCTTGAGCTTGTACCTTGATTTTATAAAGTCACAATATGGTTCTCAATTTCACTAATTTGTTTGGAACATTGCTCCCTAACTTGTTCAATCTCCTCCCGGATGATTCTTATATCCTCTTTTAACTGTTGTGAGAGTGTGGTCAACTCATTTTGTAAGCTGGTAACTTGCACCGCTACACTTTGACTAAGCTGGGTAAAATTATTTACGTGCTCTCTAAAACTGTCAATGGAGCCATTTATCTGTTCAGCTTGCTCCCAAGCCTGTTTAGTCAAACTAAGCCGTAATTGTTCGTCTTGTTCTCTAGCCTGCTCAGCTTGTATTCTAGCCTGTTCATTTAAACTAATTTGTAGTTGTTCAGCTTGCTCTCTAGCCTGTTCATCTTGTATCCTAGACTGCTGCTTCATGGAGGTGATAATTGCTGTCAGTTGTTGCAAATCATTTTGAGTAATGTCAGCATTTGCATCGTCTGACATGCTAACAGCATCTGTTATCTGATTAATATGAATAAAATCAGCATGGTCTGCCATTTGTTCAGCTGGGTATTCAAAATATGTATCATTAATAGGGGCAGTACTTCTAAGAAAATAATGAGTTTTTATTTATTTTTTTATTTACTAATCAATCTTTAATCTTGTGTTCTTCTGGCCCTACATTGGGCGTCAAAGTAGTATTTCTAGTTGTGTATGTGAAGAATGTACAAATTAAATGTCGTGGTCTAGCTCTTTTAAAAATATTGGTACAGCTAATGAGATGCTCTTAATTTTTCTTAGGTTTATTGTGATAAAACATTTTAAAACATAGAACAAAGCAATTGATGAGAAAAAAGTGATCTTTTAGCAACTGAAACTCAATAAATAACTTAAAACAAGTTGTACTGATCTCACATCAACCATAACTGAGACGTTTATAGCTTCTTTCCCAGTGAACATGCCATTTTACAAATTTCTAAATATATAATTCAATAGTCACAAAATTTTTGAGGGTTTTAATTTACTTCTTGGCAATACTTCAAACAACTAAACTTCCATTAATTATCTATCCCAAAGAGAAATGTTTACATATCACAGCGATTTGAAATGAAGCTATAATATATATTTTTAAAAACAAACTTTCAAGTAAAATCTCAATTTGAAATTATAGCTTTAAAAATCACATTCAGTAAATATGTGCAACAAATTATGAATTTACAAACACGTCATTGGGTGGAGGGGTGAGAGAGCAAGAGAGGGGGGGGGGGAGAGAGCACAAAATATGGTTTTGTAATTAAATACAGTAAACCCACGTTTTACCGGACTAGTTGAGGGGAGGTGTGGTCCGGTAAATCAGATGTCCGGTAAATCGCGAAGTACCAAAATCATCGCACGGAAATAAAAAAGCTGATAGATATGTAGCAGTGTGATAGCGTGGCAACGCAGCATGTTTGTTGTCGTCAAATCTTTGGAAGAGATAGGCGAAGGGGAAGGTTTGTGATGACTTGCAGGAGTAGAAAGATAAGCATGCGCCTTGTCCGCTCATGGAGATAACCAAGGGTGGTGGGCGGAGAAGAGTAAAATGAACAAAGGGTGGCGGTCGGGGGAAGAGTAGATGGAGAAATAGGCTTGCTATCAGCTTGGCTTCATGTTACGTTATGTTGCGTTGGTAACCTGTGACACGTGAACTTGAGCTTCTGTTTTATATTTCACAGCTAAACATATAACACAAATAAAAAATGTCCAGCTAAGCTACACTGTTTGCATCCCGACGCAGTATCGTATACCGTGGCTGTGAGATAATAATCTAGCCGCTGTCCTTGAGACTCTTACTGAAAAGGAAGGGGCGGAAATGCTGAGCGTGAGAAAGGCATGTGTTGTGCTAGTTTGTCCGTAGCAGATCTTATCTCTACATCTCGCACATTTACATCACACGAGCGTTGTTGAACATACACTGCCTTGTCGTGCAAAGATGCAGTAGCAAGTTTCATGTGTTTCCTAGGTACTTATGCTTGAGTTTTTAGTCGCATGCAACTTGGAAGCCAAATTGTATTTTTTTAGAAACTTGGATAAAGGTTTTTACGATTTTAACTTAAAAGAATGAAATGCTGAACAATAAAACAATCTCCATGTCCTGAAAACGACCACTCGGTTTCTAACTCGCATGCGACTGAAAACTCGAGCATAAGCCCCCTGCGCCATTTTTTTGTTCAACATCATATTTCAACACACAACTCTTCAACTTATCTTTTGCTTTACGAATGTCCGGCACAGTTTGTTTCGTGACACCATAATCAGCACACAACTTTGCTACCAAAACACCGGCCTCTTAACTTTTCTATTAGTTCAATTTTTTTTGCTTAATGTCAAAGTTACTTTCTTTATTTTCTGTCCTGTTGCAGATGCCATTTCATTAAAAAAAAACCACAATCTTTAATGTGCATGTACATCAACTGCGTAAAAAATTCAAGTGGACACAACAGTCGTTCTTGCCCGGACACGTCAAAACACCGATGAATGACTAGTTCTGCCTACCATCTTACGCGGCTATCTGTGAGCGTGACTGATGTCACTCATCAAATCACAATAACCAGGTAGATCTTGCGCTGTTGATCTTACAGTCCCGTAAAAAATTCAGGTGGACAATCATTCTTGCCCGGACACGGCACATACCCCGATGCACGATTAAAAATAGCTCTGCCTACCGTCTTACATGGCTATCCGTGCACGCGCCTGATGTCACTCACGAAAGCACAATAACCAGTTAGGTCTTGTGCTGCATGTGACAAACAGACCCGACGTTGGAATAATTTAGTCTCGCCAGATTTTGTCTATTAAATCCGAAGTCCGCTGGATGGAGGTCCGATAAAACGAGGGTTTACTGTATTAGAAAACTTAAGTAACTTGTATTGTAGAATATTTCAAGTAAAGTTGTCATTTTTAATCAGAATAATATATTTTAAACTACAGATTATCAGGTAGAATTGAGGTACCTGTATTGTATTTGTTTTGTTGAGAAACACTGGAATGTAGTAAATAACGTAAACATAAGCTACTTTGTTCTTTTAACAATAATGTGGTTTCAGTGATGCCATTAAAACAGGTACTGAAATTGTGGGCAATGCCAAAAAGATATGGTTACAATTCACACGGTTAATATAAATGACACTGTTAATACGCTAATTTCTTGAGAGAGCATGATATGCAAAAATGTTTATTAGAATTTGTAGCAAACTGAAAATCACATTTTTTAACTCTATGAGCTTTTCTTAGTGAACTATTTATTACATTGTAATTTTCTAACTTTTATCCTGGGGCAAAACTATTATGGTGACGGGTGCATCTCACTGGCAAAATATTGTTCACCTTCATTGACTAGGGAATATTAATAATAATGCTAATGTAGGTAATATAATTTGATAGAAAAATTATGAACATGTTCAGTAAGTGAAGAGTTGTGCACCAGCTATTGAGAAATTTGTGACTCAGTAGGACTGCTAATGTACCCGGATGGGGATGGAAAGCAGCATTGCTCAAGTACTGCTGCTTAGAGCTAAAAATTGAACTACCAGCATTGACCAATATTTCGAGAATAGTTCCATCACTGGTGAATAGGGGCGACACAAGTACCAAATAAAGTGCTGATAGAAATGTTGGGCACACGCCGGTTGACTCAGATTTCAATGATTTTCTAGAGAAGAGAAACTTTTAGGACAAACAATGGACAAGAAAATACTTTCAGGGCAAACACCTTTAGGGCGAACGACAGACCAGAAAATACTTTTAGGGCTAATGCCTTTAGTGCAAACACCTTTTTGGGTGTAATATATGGAGAACTATTTTTAAGGGCAAATGATGTACTCCCTTTAAGTTTACTAGCTGTCTCTTCCTGCTTCATTCCACATTCCTAATTTTTATCTTGTTGCATTTTATTCCTCAGTGCTGTGCAAATACTGCTAAAGTATTTTTATGTATTTCTTAAAGTTTTAAAATATTTCATGAACCTTTCTAATTTTTTGCAGTTCTCTGGACATGGATATTTCCTGATTGCTTAAATTTTATTTGGATCTACCCTAACCCCCTGTGTGCTAACCAAATTGCCTAGAAACCGTATTTCTTCTTTATGGAACTTTGATTTCTTTTAACTTGCAATTTTTTAGTACTAGATGTAAAAGAAACCTGTGTGCTTAGAACATTTTTGTAGCAATCAAAATATTGTCGACATAGAGTTTAACTATTTCCTAAACTTCCGGTTCTAACACTTCTTCAAGACCTCAAATGAAATGTCTGAGAGATGCATTTAGGCCAAAAAGGTAATCTCTTATAGCAGTAAATTTCCCTTGATGAGGAAAAGTAGTGACTGATCTGGATTAAATGCCAGTGGAATTTGCCAGTATGAAGCAACTAAAGCAGTTTAAGTATGAACAACCTTTAATCTTTCATGATAATTTGTTCAATGGTTTCAGGGAATCTCTTTCAGGTACCAATATCTTATTGACTCTTTTAAACATTAAACACAGCCCAGCTTTATTTGCCTTGATTACGACTGGATTTAGGTACTCTGAGCTTCATCTTTCAACAGTATCTGTAACTTCTCTACTCTGTATTTCCTGATCAACAGCAGGTCACAGTGAAGGTGCTACTGGATATGGTTTCCAATTTAAATGGCTTGTGTTCCCTAATTTGTAATTCATATTTATTATTTTTCCCTGTTAAATTTGCAAATGCCCTACATTCTTCTCTTGAAATCTTAATGATTTCATGTTTCCTTAAACATTTTCCCCTTCTATTATTATCTCATCCATTTCCCTGGTGAAAAGTAATTTAGAGCAATTAAATTACAGGACAAATGTAGTTGTTCTAACCTCATTTCTTCCATCACCTTTTCCAAATTACAAAAAACTGTGAAATTTTGTTATTTTCCAAATTTAATTTTAATTCATTTTATTTCAATACAACTTCTGGTTCAATTAATTATGGCTTCATGTTCCCTTAGCCAATAAGCCCCTAAAACAACATTTACATTTAACCCTTGGACAACTAAGAATGTAATCCACATATTTAGCTCTGCAATTTTAACCTCCATAATAACCTGTTTTGTAACCCTCTTGTTTGCTACTCAAGTACCCTATTTAGTGGTTACATTCGACATGGGCAAAACTGCCACTATCTCAACATGTATCCCTAATATAAGGACAAGTACCCAATTTCTCTTGAACAATTCTTCCACTTGTATGATTTTCTTCCAACAATATTTCAACCTCACCTGCCAGTCATCTCAAAAATAATAGAAAAAATTGTCAAAGTCAGATTAGTACATTATTTAAATAAGATTAATTGCTGGTGTAATTCTCAGCATGGCTTTAGAAAGAAATCCAGCACTGAAAGTACAATAGTAGATTGCATAATACCAATTCAAAAGGAAATAGATAAAAATCTTGTTGCAGTAGGACTTTTCATTTACCGTACCAAAGATTTCGACATGGTCAACCACACAAACCACCTGAACAAACTGGCAACAGTGGGAATATGATGGATGAGCTTAAAATGGTGTAAAAGTTACCTGAAAGATCAATATCAATATTTCAGTGTTTATTCTGAAAACAGTAAAATGCAGCTTATAACTACCGGTGTAACACAAGGTTCAGTCCTAGACCCCATCTTATGTCTTATTTATTTAAATAACATTGGTGAACTCAACTTGAAAGGTAGAGTAACATAACTTGCTGATGTTACCAGTTTATTTTACACTGGGAAGACAGAGGTAGAACTAATGGCCCAAATGCAACATTCTATAAATATATTGCTATCTTGGTTCTGTGACACAGACTTACAATTAATGTAGAACATTTAATATATAATTTTCATAAACCATCCTATGTGCCTATCTCTGTTAATACAGTTAAAATTGGAGATACTTTAGTTGAGAGTGTCAACAAATTAAAATTTTTGGGGCTCATTGTTGATGAGACCTTGTCCTGGCAAGCACGTACAAACTACACTAGATCCACAATTTTACAAACCCTGGATTTTACGAAGGTAGTGATTTTATGAATACACTCTCGGGAACCGTCAAAGAATCGCAAAAAAAAAGTTAAAGCTGTTAAAAAAAGTGACAGCGCACGTCGGAGAGCAACGTTCGGCCGGTGAGCACTACTATGTACGTTACACTGTTTGTCTACCCCTAATTTCTTTAGCGAAATCTTACTCTTCGTAGATAACAAGAACGTGACAGCTAGAGTTACACGCTTGCCTCACGGCCGGCAGATCACCCCCCCCCCTCGGCCACTTACCCTCCCAAACATCAGCGTGGGAAACGACGTGCAACGTGTTTCTCGGGAAATGCCAATCAATATCCTCACTCCCTTGGCGGAAAAATATCTCGCAGAAATCTAACCTTAAGCCCTCGCATTCCCCTAGCCATTATCAGCTAGCTTTCCCGCGCTTGTACTAACGCCGGTAAAAATAATCTCTCTTACCGTGCGCACCACAGGATTTTTCGTATGCCCACCTCTCCCCACACCCAACCACTGAAAATAACAACTAATCACATTTCTTGTATATTATTTTTCGAGTTTTGGCAATTTTAGTAGTTTATTAAATTTTACTGGTGAAGTGAGTAACTTCTTGTGTTGCAATCTCCTCCAGGCTGTAGGCTTTCTGGCACCGACACTGTGGTAAAATCATCGGCTTCGTCGAATTTCTCTGCAATGCAGGTGTACGTTAACCTTTGTCTGCTTGAGAGAGAGAGAGAGAGAGAGAGACTGCAAGCTAAGTGAAAGCAAGACAATCAGAGGGGGGGGGGGTGCGTTATCAGCACTACACGTCAGCCAGGCGAGTGTTTTAAACTAAACACGACTGGGCAACGGGTACAAACTGCATAAGTGACTAAGTTTGGACTCGTTGACGACACCGTTTTTGCATTAACTCGACTTTTGCAGTGACGTGCCATCGTTAAAAGGGCACAAGTACCAAACATAGTCCAGCACAAAGGCTTGTCTTCAAACTTCATTTGATTTTTTTTTTATTCATTATATTTGTGTTGCAAAGGATAGTACACCAGCTTCGTGGCCTCCAAAAAATGTTGCGTGCGACACTAATTTTAGTTTGTTTTGACAAAATTCTTGTAAATCTTTTTAGGTATATTTTTTCCACACAATGCTACGAACATCAAGACTACATGATCGCGAGCAGGCGTCAGGCTTGTTATATTTTATTTTTTTTGTGACGTGGATTGGTTGTATTGATCGTTCGTGGTGTAATTTTAATCGGAAGACGTCTGTCTATTGATACAAATTTAAACTGAAGTTATTATCTGCCATTTTTCCTGTGAAACTATACAAATGTCGGACTATGTATTCGCGAGAAGACACACTGCGTTCAGTGTTTTTTGCTCTTTTTTTTCTCCTGGACATGGGTTGGTCATATTTACATTTCAGGGTACCCTTTTAATTGGAAGACGTCAGTCTTGTGATATAAATTTATATTTTAATGATAACTTGCCTTACTTATCCGCAAAACGATACGAAAATCGGGACCCCATTGGATATACTTTGCAGAAAAAACTCTATTTTAAAAATTGGAAAAAAAGGGGGGGGGGGGCAAAATTGGCCTCAAACGATTTTACGGATGTCATAAATTCTACCATTGTATTCGTAAAATCGAGGGTCTAGTGTACGTTAAAAATTAGGTCTCGTCTATAATAGGAGCAATTTATAGGCTCCGGCACAAATGTGTATCAAACTCTGTTTTAAGAAGCATATACCTCTCTTTGATACATTCACATTTCTCATATAGGTCTGTTGTTTGGGGATGTGCAACCCAGAAGACAATGTATTCATTAGAAATGTTGTAAAACAGGGCACAAAGATTGCCCTTCAGAATACATATTAAAACAATTTACGACATTTCAAACATTCTCCCACTAAGATGTGCTATAATATTATCATCAGTAATGTACTTATATAAAATCAAAAATCATTTAGTACACAGTAATGTCAGATTTACAAACGAGAGCTTGTAGCATTGCAAGGCAAGAGGTTTTTCATTATTGGTGAATTATTATTTTATGTAATCATTATTTTCTAATATAATATTTAAATTCTAACTTTTGTTTCAGTGGTCTCAGTTCCAGAAAGGAAGAGTAAAGGCGCAGTCATTTTATTCCCGTGTGCTATAGATTTCAGATGAGGTGTAATGTTTGTTGTTATGGCCAGGTAGCCTTGGTAGGAGGCAGTAGCATTGTTTCTCTTTTGGTGTTCTGGTTGTTTCCGCGGGAGTTTAGGTGCTGTTTGCTGTTATTGCATAGTTTTTCGTTTTGCCTTTGATGGTTCCATGTAATGGAATGATTGACAAGGGTCACATAACCAGCCAATGAGAGCACGGCATGCGGCATCCCTTCGCCCTTCGTTCTGGAAAGTTTAGCCTCCGCCATGTTAGTCAAATTCATGACACGAGCCAGATAGGACGCGCACAGAGCTACAGCCCAAATTTTTACATGAAGTAAAGTTCAGGAGTGACAAATTTAACATGTGCGGGTAGCACCAAAGCCTTTTTTCATCTTTAACATTTTTTCTGACACTTTTCAACTCTACGAAATTTGTTTCCACCCGTACATGAAAGCCATTAGGTGTGGAGAGCCAGTATGGCTTCTCATTCTTCTTCGTCGCTTTTGTGTTCACCATGTGCCAAATTTTCTGACTTTATCTTGTGTCTAATTTTCTGATATAGTCGTGCTGCGTTTTTACTTATAAGTTACTGTGAATCAAATACACCATGCTAAGACTTAAACAGTGTGTTTAATGCTTATGTAAACTGAAATCGTAATAAACCAGAAAGTTTGGATTATAATGAAGTACATCATTTCGGGACTAACCATTCTAAATTAACCGGTGTCTGTGGAAATTCCAAATTTGGCCTACAATGCAACATAACCGACAAAAGTACTGCCAATAAATTCTGGAGTACTGGACTACAGGTTGGGAGACCTGTACCAGCTTTTAACCCTGCCTTTTTTCGGCTGGGTTATCATCGAGCTAGTGCACTAGTCTAGGAGGCCTAGTGTGCCACAAGCTGTATGGATATTCTACTCAAGGTATTAACAATATCTGTCAAGCAGAAATTAAGTTATACAACACTTTACCAAAAAAAATTTGGATAACACAAGGAAAATTAAAAGAGAAGTTAAGATAATAATATGGAACAAATATATTACAACCTGAAAATGTAGCATGTTGCAAATGCAGCAATGGATTTTGTATAACACAACTGAAGACATAACTAACTGGAACTGGAAATATGTATACTGTCCAGATTGATTAGTTCAGCCAAAGAAATGTTGTAAGTATCCTGATAAAGTGCAATAAGAGAATTAAGTTTATTTTGTGACATAACTTGTGTATATTTAGTCAGTGAAACTTTATCAAGGTTGTTAAGTAAGTTACTCAATTTTATATCATAACTGTAGGCTACATGTTAAATAGAGAGGTATTTGCACGTATAAGTGCAATCAGTTAGCTAGGATACTGAAACTGCAGCAAATGCACTCTTTTTGCTGAATGAAAAAACATAAATACTAAGATTTTATATACTACCATTGCTTTGATCTTGTTATATCTTATGAGTATGAATAATTACAATATTACTGTCTTTTAAAAACCTCTTTATTGAAGCACTACACATAGCTACCATCAGGTCTTATCTCGTACTGCCAACCTCACAATACATCTCATCACATCACATGCAAACCTTTATACATAACGGTTCTTATGTTATTATTGTATAATACATCTCCCCTCTTCCCCTTTTGTAGATAACATTTTCCTTATATCTTACCTCATGATTACAAACACCTACCTCTAAGTACAGTACATTCCTATACTACTTTTTTAATTTTGATTTATCCACTTAATACAACAACATGCATTAACACCAACTTCATGATCTCAAATTATCACTTTTTTATAAATTCAGTTTTTTAAGAGGCCAGCCGTTGTCAAATACCCTTCATAGAAACATCCCACTTTATTAACTTCCTTCTGTTACTCATGTCATCTCCCTCTTCTGTCGAAGTATGGTTCACTCCTGATGAAGTGATGCCATTGTGCTTTCCTGAATTGCTGCTGTTCTAACTTTCTGCCTGCCTAGTTGCGTTGTTTTGTTCTGCTTCATCTTGAAGTCTTCGCAAGAAGCCAGCATTTCTATTGGCATCCCTTCTTGCCTCCTCTTTGTCAGCCGTGTTAAATCCCTTAAAACTCTTTATAAAACTGGCATTGCGTCATAACTTCTGATGAGTTTTTTCATCCCTCACTTTGTATTAATCTAGGAGTTGCGTATGTTCCCATTACAACTGTCTTGTTCCAACACTGTGTTTGGCGATCTCTTACCAGCACAGAGTCCCCATTTTTAAATTCTTTTCCTTTCCAGCTGTGCGATCATACTTCCATTTACTGTTCCTATTCGCCAGGCAAAGGTCTCGGCGGACGTCTTTAACTGTTGGCATCAACAACTCTTGTCTGACAGGAAGCTGAGTCTTGAGTTGTCTGCTCATCAATATTTGAGCTGGAGAGACTCCCACATCACTCAAAGGAGACATTCTATGATTTAACCAAAACAACTGGAGCTCTTGTTTAGTGTTATCAGATTTCTTTATCATTTTTAAGCTATGCCCACAGCCTTCTCCGCGAGGCCATGACCTTGACGGTAATGCGGACTTGACATGACCAGCTTAAATTACCCACGGTTTAGCAAACATTTTCATTTCATAACTACTAAATGGCTGTAATCTGTTATTAATTTTTCTGGAATTCCCAGTCTGCTGAATATTACTGACAACATTTCTATTACAGACCTACTGGTCTTGGTTTGCAGGTTTTATACTTGAAGTCACCATGACAAGTAATCTACCACAATCAAATATGATCTCCGCCCATGTTCTGCTGTGTCTGCTGACATTACCTGAAACGGGTAAGCCAAGTCAGGTACTGAATGGGATATAAGTGGTTGTTTGACATTCCTATTACTAAACCTTTGACATACATAGCATGACAATATATCTACTATTCACATCGTAATGCCTGGCCAATAAAAATTATCCGACTTTCCTGACAGTCTTAGTACACCCCTCATGTGTGCAATGAAGTAACTGCAGAACATGCTGTCTAAGACTGACAGGAGCTATCAGCGTATCCTTAAAGTACACTAACCCATTTTCAACACAAATCTCATTTTGCATGTTGTAATAATGCCTTAGCTCTCCTCCTCCTTTCATGTTACTTGGCCAACCCTTTTGTACAAAGTGTAATATCTTGCTCAAATGTTCATCCTTTTGCGTTTGTTCTACGTACTGTTTATATCTATCCTCTGAGAACACAATTTCAGCCATCCCTACCACATTCACAACATCTTTCATAACCTCATCATCTTTTTCCATTTTAACTGAAAAGTTTCTGGATAGCAAATCATCAACATACATTTTCGCTCCCGGCAAATACTGTACATCTAAGTTATACAGTAGTAACTTTAATCGTAATCTCTTCAGCCTTTTATCATTAATTTGAAACATACATTTTTTCATCAGTGTTACCAATGGCTGATGATCTGTGAAAACTGTTACCCTATTCCCATAAATGTAATAATGATATTTTTCACATGAGTAACTTAAAGCTAAAAGTTATTTTTATATTTGAGCACAGCCTTGCTCCGTTTCAGTCATTGAACATGAAGCAAAATGTACTGGTCTGTTATTTTGCAATAAGCAACTGCCCAGTCCATTTTGACTAGCATCACATTGAATTGTAATATGTTTAATAGGGTTGAAACTAAGGGATTAGATGTTTTACATTATCAAATGCAGACTGCTGTTTTACTGTTAACGACCACAACATATATTTTTTAGAAGCTCTCTGAGTGTGCTTACAACTTCAGAGAATCTGGGTGCAAAATCTCTAATAGTTCATTAACCCCAATAACTGCTGCAACTCTTTTTTGTTCTTGGGTTCTTTCAAGCTCTGTATCGCTTCTACCTTGTCAGGGTCTGTCTACACACCATCATTGTTAGTTACAAAACCCAAGTATTTAACTTGAGGGACACAATACTGAAACTTATCTGAGTTAGTCTTAATATTGTATTTAACAGCCTTAGCTAACACCTTTCCCAGTATTAGATCATGTTCTCCTTTATTTTATATACACACACTAATATATCGTCAAAGTACACAAAAATACCTGGTATATCACCAAAGCACTTGGTGTTCAATTTCTGACATACTTCTGGAGCACTAGCGAGTCCAAAGGGTAGCCTTAGGAATCAGTAACACCCAAATGGTGTGTTATATGTACATATCTTGCTTGACTCTTCATCGAGAGATACTTGGTAAAAACCCTCTTTCAAATCAAGTACTGAGAACCACTTCTTACCTGTTACGATTGGTTTTACCTCTTCAATTGTAGGGATGGAACAATACTCTCGTAAGATGTATCAATTTAGATCTTGAGGATCCAAATACAGCAACAGTGACCCATTAGGCTTCTCCACTATCGCTAGGGTTTTTACCACTCCATAGCTTCTGAGCACGACTTAATGATGTTTTTGCTCTCTAAGTTCTCATCAGTTTATTTTTAATTGAAAGGGGAACCCTTCTGCTAGGATTGGCTACTGGAACTGCTGAATCTTTTAACTGTAATTTATAAACATCAGGAATGCATCCAACTCCCTTGAATGCCTGTTTATATTTATGTAAAACACAACTTCTTTCACAGTAATTTTTCTCCTGTGTGTCAAGTGTTCCTATTCTCTGTATTAGGCCTAATTCAACACAGGTGTTCAACCACAATATTGGAGTTGCTCCTTCATCTGGTACAACTATCAACTGTACAAGAGTTAACATTTTGTTTCACATTGCACAACAAGTTTGCCGACTGGCTTCACCTGGAATCCAAATGCTTGCAGTCTCACTTTTGTTTTGCTTAGTTGGACCTCTGGTCTCAACTTCTTGTACACTTTAAATGGCAATATATTTGTGACAGCTCCTGAGTCCAATTTAAACTGAACATTAACACCCCTAACAAGCATATTTTTGTACCACTCATTGACAGTAGGCCTACACTTACTGTTAGACTGTTGCACTGACAATACCTCCAAATGATCCGACTCACTACTGCTCTCTGCACAATAGTTGACTGCAAAAAAATCTTGTTATCCCTGGGCATTCCTTCCCAAGTGTCTTTTCTAATGTTAACCTTAGCCTTGCTTCTGCACGCAGCTGCAAAATTATTGAACCCTAAGCACTTATTGCATTTTTTACCATATGCCGGACAGTTGCGCACTTCATGTTTTCTTAGATATCATGTACACACACTATCTTCACTATCATGTGGCTGCCCATGTGATCTGCTGTAATGCTGCTTTCTTCGTCTTGGCGCAACTATAAGAACCTCCTGTGACATCTGTACTTCGGCTATTACCTTAACACTCATCTCAGTGACTTCCACTGATTTACAGTAGGCAACAACCATATACAAGGACATATCTTCACGCAGTAGCTTTTCTTGTGTTGCTGAGGACGCGATTCCCAGCACCACTTATGCTGTTATAAGCTTTTGTTTCTGTTCAGCTAATTCATAAGGTTCACTTAACAACATTATATCAGTGTAAAACTTGTCAAGCAGCTCACTGCTGGCTTGTTTCCTGCTAAAAAAACCGGAAAATGTTCATTGTTTCATTTTCCAAGGCATGCGCTGTTTTTCCATGACTTTGACAATACTGTTAACCATTTCTTCTGTTGTGCTACTTTCTCGACTCAGTGCACTACACACTTTCAGTGCTTCTGCCCGCATCAAATTCTTTTGTCTGGCCAGTTGAACTTTTACTGGCTTGCAGTCTGTTTCCGTTGCTAAGAAGTACACCTCCACCTCTTGTTGAAATATTTTAAAGTTTTGCGCCACATTGCCAGTCAGGCTCAGTGAACTCAGCTTGTTGAACTCCATTCCAACACAGTTGATTAGTTACTATATGCCCCTTCACTGCGCCATGTTTTGTTCTTGTTATATTTTGCCATGAAAATGAATAATTTCAACATTATTGTCTTTTAAAAACCTCTTTATTGAAGCAGTACACATAGCTACCATCAGGCCTTATCCTGTACTGCCAACCTCACAATACCCTAGTTCCCATCTCATCACATGCCAACCTTTAAACATAACAATTCTTATGTTCTTATTATATAAGACTACCATTATAAATTGACATTACCCACTGGTATTACATTTCCAATAAATAGTGCACAATAATAATAACAGATAAATATATTTTCTATTTTAGGGTTGTGTTACAAGTTATGCACTAATATATATGTGTAATTCTGTGAAACTGTTTAAGTACTAATAAGTAACCTCCTTGTGATCTCAATACATTAATACCAGTTGTAAAAAGTTGAATAGCATGTCAGGCTATTGTGTACTGAAATAAAGGCTTTCTCTTAAAGCAATACAGTACTAGCTTCAAAGTATGCTGCCAGGACTAACTCTAACCATGAATGTTATACCAGCAGTTAACAGTGCAATAATAAAATGGAGAAGGGTGGAAGGGGGAAAGAGGGGAAAAGACGAGGAGGGGGAGGAAGGGAAAAAAGAAAAATAATTTTTTTCCCCTTGTTTCTTTTACTTTTTTCTCTTCTCCACATAGTTATCATAGTGATATGATATATGATTTATCTGGGTGTACAATATTTGTTACACTATGTTCACATTGTTGGGGAATCTACTTGTGCTCTTATAAAAGTTTAGTAATAGATAAAAAAAAACCTATTTCTAGCAGTAATAGTGAATTATGTAAGTTGGGTGAAATGTGAGTGATGTAAGAAGAAAGTCAGTAGGTAAAAACAGTGCTTCCTATCATATTTATAGGCTATTCGAAATTATGCTATCTGGACTATCTCACTTTCTACCTTACCTTACAAAGTGTTAAGGTACAGTAATAAATAAATAAATAAATATATTTTTATACTCTATATACGAATAGTTTTTTCTTTTCTTTGAACTTATTTAATTTCCTGTCTGTTATTACTTGACAAAATAAGTGAAAATGATGTAGCAGTACTATGTGACCTCGCCACCTGCGTACTTTAGTAATTAAATGTACTGTCCCAAAGATGAGCCTTGGCTCACTAGATCTATGACAAATGAGAAAAAAATGCCACCTTATAACTCCTCGTTATTATCTTTATAAAGAGAGGCATCTGAGGATCGACCCCTTCCCTTCTCCCTTGGTTAGTAGTTTTAATTTTGATGTGGTTCCTTATGCTGTTCTTCTCCATTGTGTAGCTGTCTTAAATTTTGAGGTCTCTCATTTCCTTGTCCCTCATTTCTTTCATTCCTTTCATTCCTGACCTTATTTGGACTATTTCCTGGTAACCGAGTGGCAGAATTAGAGCTATTCAAGATAAGGATCTTGAATAGCTCTAATTCTGCCACTCTGTTCATTTTCTCTCCTCATTTCATACTGTTCATTTTATCTCATCCTCAGTCCTTCCTCCCTTTCGTTTTGTGATTCAACAATCTTTGTTTTACAACCTAAAATGCAATTTTGTAGTTGCCAATATAAATGATGTGTGATACCAGACTCAAATTTTTCCTCAGTGATTTTATTATCTAGATACCATATTTTAATAAAAGTATAGCATCTGGACATAGTTTGCTATAGGTCCATTCCAGTTCCTATAATTTCCTGTAAACAGATATTGGAAAAAGTTGTGTACATAAATACCTTAATACTTCACTAAAAATGTAATCTTTGCTTCTGAAAATTTTGTACATCGTGTTTCTTTTCATCCTGCCCATTCTGCTGCTTCACCTCCCTACCTACTGATGAACAGTTGTACCTGTTGTTTGTCTGACCTCCTCCCCAACCCCCCAAAGGAATTCAACATACATTCACATTTGTGAATAAACTGTTTTGGCATTGGGCCTTGATTTTCTCCAAAATATTTGGAACTGTTTCCTGAAAATTTTGAATTACATCAGGTGTTATTTTACCCTGGCCTCCCTAAAATGTATACCCTTGTTTTCTAATGGTATAAAATAGTCTTCCCAATTTTGTTTTGCAGCTTATACTTCCCCCTAATAATATCTACATGTTGCCCTATAGCAGGACTGTCCTGAAATACATTTTCAATATTATTCTCCAAATTTTCTGCTCTGTCCTATATTTGCCTACCGATGAGTTGTGTATCTCTCTCATGCTTGTTAACCTTTACCCACATGTTATGTATTTATCATGTGTTTTTCAAAACATCAAAACATTATCAGAATATTTCCCTGAATTTCTAAAGTTTCCAGTAATTTCTGCTGTCCTACTTGTGTTTGTTCAATTGTTTGTTGCAACACTTTTTGATTGTGTTCAATCCTGTTCACATATCCTCACATTATATTAAAAATTATCAGTTCTTTTAACCAGCGCTGTTAAATATTCTAAATAATATCTCGAGTACTTGATCCACTTTTGAGGACTCTTGATCAACCCCGTTTCTAAAACCTACAAAACCTTCCTGATTTTCATCGCCACTCATTTAGACTATAATGTTACAAGTTGCGGGCTAGGTACGTTTGGGGATGTAGGTCTTTGATAAAATAAAGAAAATAAAGCTAACCTAGTTTATTTACAACTGTATATACAAAAAAAAACCTATGTCTATAATGATTTATACAGTAAATGTCAAACAGAACAAATTAGTACTATTTACATAAAGGATAAAAAAATACATCTAAATAAGATCTCTGTATATGGAAAGGTTACTAGTCACTCACAATGGTGGACCCAATGAAATAATACCAGAGAATTTTTCTGGCCTAGAAAAACCTTCTTTCTACTACTTGCTGCGGTCCCACTCGCTGGACACCCTCGAACAGTTGTCGCAATCCAATACTTGTCACTATCACTTGAGATCGCGCCAGGCACCTGCCAGCAAAAACTCTCTCGCTCCTGCTGCAGCTCCCCCTTATATACCCACCCCTACTTCTCGAATTATCTTGGCAGGTCTCTGTTCTCCAACCTCCTGGAAAATGTCGCTTCAAAGTCAAGCACCACCCCGAGAGATAAAGAGGGAACAGGATCATTCCAGATCACAATATTTTCCGTCGGTTACCCGATACTGGGTGCAGGTGGTTATCATGGAGTAATACAATCTATGCAGCACCCGAGGAGGTCTTTAAGGACTGCCGCCACTGTATTGTATTTCGCCGCCCTGCCCGACAGCCACGGCGCCGAGGAGTGGGTGGGAAGAGGGGTGTCCTAGCTCTGCCACCACAGTATCATACTACACTGCCCAGCCAGACAGTCGTGGCTCGCAACAATATTGATCTGAATTAACATTGGCCTGCCTCATATAGATGCTTTAAATTTACTGCAATGTATACATAAAGTGAGTTACACTTAACAAAATACTTTCACAGTATTATACACGTTTCTGAAAAACATAATTTCCGTAGGTACCATATTAATGATCGTTATTAGCGTTTAAAATACCTAGAAAATTAAAAAAGGTAAACATTAACAGTTTTTTTTTCTCAATGTTGCCAACAGAAAACCAATTCCTTCACTTGCCGCACGAAGTAAAATGTTTTACTCTCTCAGCTTGGGAAAATTGTAAGTTATTATTATTCATATTCTGGGTCTCTGACAAAAAATTATCTTAATGTTTATAAATCTGTTTTCCCATTTTGTTTGTTCTGTAGTTCAGCTCACATGATGTCCTGCGTTGTTGGTAGAAGTTCCTCAGTAACAAAAACAATAACACACGGGATGCGTGTTATTTGAGAAGTGTTTTAGCCGCTGACACTGTGTAAGCATTCGGGAATCATCGGAAATACTCAGCTGCCTGCCTCGACTCAGTGCTTCCTCCCCTCACAGTAGTTTGCTCACTCTCTCACTTCCTATCACTCCCTCCCTTACCAACCTGCTCAAGAACATTTCAGAACACCTCTGAACTAGATTTTTGCAACAATACCTGTAAGTAAACCACGCGTATGTGTACTGGCAGATATAGAATTTTCTGGAGGAAGTGGCGAGGATATGGATTTAGGCACTACCTCCTTGAAGTTTAAAAGTGTAGAGACAAGTCGGACATATACACATACATTATACACTTAATAATACATTCAGCTACAGCACCCTCCTTCCACACAAGTCCTGTATCTACCACTGCGCGTGTGTTTTAAACACCTTTAAGTTTTTGTCACTTTAGCAATTGACTCTTGACTTAGTTAACACTTGCTAGAGGATGCTGAACCAGTAATACAGAAGCAATTAAATACAGGCCCAAACATGTGAAATCACTGTGTTATCGAGCAGCCTTGAGTACGCAGATATTCTTTGAGGCTAGTACGTAGGTCAGTGAATCTGTGAATTTTTTCCTCTCTCTAATCATTATCTGATTTTCAAATTGCAAGGAACACTTCCTTTCATATTTTAAATTATTTACTTACTGCCCCTGGCCAAACTACCACAAGCTACATCACTAATAGTTTACAGCAAAAACATACAAGCGCGCAATGAAAAATATTGCACTTATGCTAATGTAATTTACATTTCCAAAAAGGTTACTTTGGTTAAAGGAATACAAACAACAAAACCACGATTCAATTGCAAAATTATTACACATGTTTTACAATATAAAAACTAATATAATGTCCAGGGGAGCATGAAAGTTTTGAAATTGGGACGGTACATCTTGGAACCCTGAACCACTCATGGGGAAGTTCCCACGGGAAAATTCGGGATTGCAAGGTGTAAAATGGTATACTTAAAGCATTTTTCGCATTTGGACATGCTAATACTAAACATGCTTGAATAGTGAATTATTTTTAGAAAATCGTTAAGTGAAAAGTTTTACCAATCCGGATGCCTAACCCACGAAAAAATTAATTTATGTCAGAAAAAATAAAACCAGGATATGACACACTGTAATTTAAGCAATCAGTCCATAAATTATGCGTAACCGAAATATATATTGACAACATCCTTGCAGCATACAAATTACTACAACAGCATTCGGTGCTATTTGCAAAGCAAGCTTCGTTAATAGTCAAGAATCTGTGTTAATCTAAGACATAAAAATAAAAGTAAGGTAAATAGTATTTGTTACCAGAAATTCCATTTAAATTTTATTTTAATTGTTTTGAAATATTCACGCTTACTATGACCGTCACAAAAATACTATGACATTAATGATAATACAACGTGCTTTCAATCTTCAATGAAATACTGTTATAAGGTTAACTTTGTGATTATATACATAAATATATTGTATTTCTATGAAGGTTATTTAGCACATATTATTCTGTGGTGTAGGATTACATGTGCAACGTGGGCTATTTGTTGTGATGTGTTCATCTTAAAATGTTGCTCCCCGCTAGTCGTTCAAAGTACAAATATTTTTTTAAATTTTATAGTAAAAGCTATTCTTTTACCTCGCATGTTACTTCCCGGGCCTCCGCACAATATAATCTCAGATACTTGGACATCTGGTGCAGATAGTATCAATAAACATTGAATTAAACAAAAAAAACTATTAGCATGCCTCTTCTTAAATGGTGTATAAAGCTAAAGCTAGAGATAAATAACTCACCACAGTCATCCACCTTTCGTCTGTGGGTTAGTTAATCACGTGACCTACAGCCAGTCAGTAGCCTCCCAAAATGTTATCTGTGCATAATAACCATAGCAAACTTTAAATTTTGAGGCCAAAGAAAGCATAGCCTTATAAAGTCACATTTCAACACACTTAGAAGGCTGTGAAGTTTTTAAAATAATTGTTTTCATTTAAGCACCGGTGTTTTCTTTGAGATTTAATTGGTTTAAACAACTTTCAGTTGGAGTAATTTCTATTCAGCCACTTATTGGAACATAATTTACTCTGTATGAAGATAATTTTTTGGTCAGCAGTAACATGTAGGTCTTTAGCGCTGGTGAGGTATGACGTGATGTGAATATGGAGCGGTGCCGAAATGTAGGATGGGGAAATGTAATATCCCCGAGAAAATCCGCCGAAGAGCATCATCATGCGGCACGATAGTCACATGCGAAAGTCCGCGGACCGACCCCGCTGGGAATCGAACCCAGATCAGCTTGAGAGGAGGCGAGTGCTCTAGTCACTTCACCCACCATGGCCTCCTATATTTGACGCAGTCAGCAAAATAATGAATGTTTTATTTTTATTTTCGTAGTGATTTTATTTGTTTTAACAAATTTTAGGCTCGCAAAATAATTTCTAGTTATTCTTTTACACATGCTTTGATAGTACAATTTTCCTTATGTTATACGAAAGGTATAAATTTTACGTTTTATTATATTTTCTTCTGCTGAATTAGTAACTTATTTGGTAGCCGTGATAAACCAACGAACGTACGACATGTTACTAAACCTCATAAATTTCATACCTACATTACATGAAATAAAATGCTGACTACAACAATGCTTTGAAACTTCATAACCATTTTCACATACATCCATTCATTTTTTTTCTTTTGATGCAATGGCGTATCATACATGAAAAAAAAAGTATTTTAATGTTCTCTTGCTCATTTTGTGTAGTTTGCTTTTACGCTACATACAAACTCTCTCTATATAAAATGAACAGTCCCCTCACACAATCATACACTCATCAACACACAGTCCAAACCGCTAGACCTAGATATGCGTAGTTTCGAATGGGACTTTCCCTTACACCGTAAACACCAACTAAGAAGGTTTTTTTTTTCCTTTTCGAAATTTGAAAATTAAGGTAAACTAGTGTAATGTGGTGAAATATGTTTTTTATGAATCTTCAGTAGCCCTTAAACCAGTTAAGATATCAGAGTGCGTTTTACTTCAACTAATGGCAAAAAAAACATATTACCTAATTTTTTCAATTTTTTTTTAATTTAAAAATTATTGTATTGAAAAGATGTAAAATGTAATTTCAATAAATTTCCGATAACTTTTAAACCCGTTGTGATATTGAATTGATTGTTGTTGCAAAATCAAGCCTACGCATATCGCTAAAAAGCAGTTTCATGACTTTTTGAAATTCAACCTCTAAGTACATTTAAAAACCAAACTTGGTTTCAATTAAGGGAGAGTTACCACCAAATTTTAGTTGTTTTAATAATCTTTACATTTGTACGAAATAAGGTTTGTTTTGTAGGTATACATTGTGACTGTTTTTGTACAGCAATGAAAATGTTCTAGCAATCACAGTTTTTGTATAGTGATATGTCAAATCACAAAGTTGCTTAAAACTGTTTTATACAAGAAACAAATTAATTCACTATGAAGAACAGTAGCACTGGTTACGTCAAGACATGTATAAAAAAACCGGCATGGACATTTTCCGTATTTAAGAAATTGCCAATACAACAGCAATTTTTTAATGAAACAAAAATTTTCGTTGCAGATTTTTTTATAAATATCTTGATGTAACCTGTGACACTGTTCTTCAGTGTGGAATTATTTCATTTCTCTAATTCAGATGGTTTTCGTCTCTTGTATAAAACCATTTTTGCAAATTTGAGCTTGACCTGCCTCCTCACAAAATCCATGAAATCTAGAAACTTATCATGACTGTAAAAATAGTCACAGTATGTGTCTATAAAGTAGAACATATATTGTACAAATATAAAAACTATTTAAAATTTGAAAATTATGTAGGGAGCCTCAAAACCCAGCCTACTTAATCTACTGCAGCTCTTAGACGTGTTGTATATCGAGACGATTTCTGAATAAGAATTGAAACTTATGTAAATACCTAGTAAGCAATTTCATAATGTTTCAAATGTCTGCAGTTTAAGTGGTGGAAAGATGTAAAATGTTACAGAAATACCAAAATTCAGATATGACTACGGAGAAAAAAATTTTAAAGTTGTTACTTTTTGCCGAACTACTAATACGTATGCCACTTTGGGCACTGGCCTGTATATACACATTTGCTTTTGAGCGATTCCGGCGACCTTTCTTGACGTAATTGTTTGGGACACAGGTACGAGGTTTAGTGTTCAAATCCCATGTAATGAATGGCAACGGGAAACTGCTATGCAATTATAGGCGCACTTATTAGTGGCAGCTGGCAGAAGTGCCGGGAAAACGGGAGATCCATGAGAAAAGTAACCAAAATGCAGCGTCGTACAGGCACGATTATCACATGTGAAAGTCTGGTTGGCTGCCAGTGTAATCGAACCCAGATTACAATAACCTTGACAATTTTTAAAAGAAACAGTGAGCGAAATGTAGGCCGGGCAGCTGGTATAAGTTATTACATATTTTGACCCTCTGCAGCATAAAGAACTACACAACCACCTAGCTGCCGAACAGTATGATATAGATAAGCCGTTCACTGAACTGGAAAGCAAATTTAAGTATCTTAGCAAAGATGATAGTAGCCGAGCGGTCATAGAGAAGACCGAACCCTGGAAGGGGGAGGAAGCATGCCTGATCCTGGTTAATATTGTGGACTGATTAATAAAATATTTACAGTTTAAAAAATCTTTCTGCAGGGGTGTCAAGTCAGGTGTGCGGTGTTTGTCCTAAATTTGTTTGTCCTAAAGCCATTTTTCGAGGTTTTGTTGCTTGGACTTCGTTTGTCCTAAAATTGTTTGTCCTAATGTCCTTTACTAAATTTGTTTGTCCTAAAGTCGTTTGTCCTAAATTCGTTTGTCCTAAAATCATTTGTCCTAATTTTGAGGTTTTGTTGCTTGGACTTCATTTGTTCTAAAATTGTTTGTCCTAAAGTCCTTTACTAAATTTGTTTGTCCTAAAATCATTTGTCCTAATTTCGTTCATCCTAAAATCGTCTCTCCTTAAATTGTTTGTCCTAATTTTGTTTGTCCCAAAATTGTTTGTCCTAATATCATTTGTCCTAATTTCGTTTGTCCTAAAATCATTTGTCATAAAAGGCATTTGTCCTTATTTTGTTTATCCTAAAATCGCAATTCAATTTTCAAATTTGTTTGAACTAAAATAATTTGTCTTAATTTCGTTTGTCCTAAAGTCATTTGTCGTAAAGGATATTTATCCTAAAATCGTTTGTCCTAAATTTGTTTATCCTAAAATCATTTGTCCTAAAATCGTTAGTCCTAAAATCGTTTGTCCTAATTTTGTTTGTCCTCATATCATTTGTCCTAAAGTTGTTTGTCCTAATTTCATTTGTCCTAAAATGTGTTTGTCCTAAAATTGTGTGTCCTAAAACTAGTTTTCTTAAAATGTATAACTTTTTCACATTTTCATTGAATTCGGACAGACACAGAAATCACCTGCATGGTTTTGCTGGACACTGGTATTTTGCTTATTTCCCCAATACAAGCGTCAGTGTCTCGTCCTTAGTGTGTTGACAGAAAACGCCTCTAGTGGTCAGCGAGAGAACTTGTTCGTGACGAGAAACAGCTTCTCAACACTGCCTTCCCTCTGCAGTGTCAGTGATCAGGAGGGCTCGGTCCGGGTTCTCACGATTTCTTTCGTTGATGTCGCTCCCAGCTGCTGACGATACGCGAAGGGCTCTGGCCACACAGTGCTGTGGTAACTGCGCCCAAAAATCTTTCACTTTATACACACTAGAACTGTTAAACCATTTAATCAATTGACTTATAATGTTTACAGTATATTTATGAAAAGTTCTGCTAGTAATGCTGTACGTTCAATTTCTGTACATAAATGAGTTAATTTTTAAAAATAGTTTTACAAGTGTCCCCCTTCGCTACTAACAGGATGAAAATGCAAGGCAAAATATAGTAAGTTAGGATTTTTTAGTTTTTGGAGATATATTTGGGGGAGGGGCATCTATAAGCAAGCGAATGATGGATGTTTTTTTTTAATTTGAAGGCTATCTTAAAGAATTTAGTGAATCACTATTCTTTTGGTGACAGGTAGAAGACAGAAAATGTCATTAACGCGTAGACTATGAGCAGCCCGAACGAACTTCTCTCTTAGTTTACCTATCTACAAAGCATTTACTATGTTAACTATAAATTATTTATTTGTAATAAGTATGGAGGCTTGAACTCTTTAGAAAACATCTTGAATCATCAAAATTAAAATTTGATTAATGTTGATTATACTATTAAAATCGCCTAATGTGGAGTGGTTTTGTATGACTCAGACTGGAGAATTTTTTAAAACGCACTGTTGGATAAGAATAACATACAGGGGCATAGCCAGGGGTAAAGGGGAAAGAAAAGGGGTGTTGATATCAGGATATACCACCCTTCCCTAAATTAAAAAAGTCTAAAACTGTTTTTCACAAAATAGTCTATTGGGTTTCTTTTTTAACGAAAACTGCGAGAGAGGGGCTATTGCTACAATCATAACGTTTAAAGCTGCATGTATTTTTAATGTCTATTATATTAATTTTTTCATTCAAATATGAAAATGTGGCTAACCCGCCATAGGCCTCCCTATATAACGTTCGCTATGTGTGTACTAGGTACTGAAGTACACGATTTTGATATCTATGTCATACAATACTTTGTAGCAAAGGAGAATAATTTGACTTCCAGCGCACAAATTCTCGCACATGTAGAAGATAAACCAAGGTACGGACACTTGTATGAATAGTAATTTATTGATACAAAATGAATGCAAAATTAACTAATATAATTTGCACACCAAGGTAGGGTTACTAATTTACCTAAAAAAACCTAGATTTTTAATTATGTGACTTCACGTGTTATATTATGTTGTTTGTTTTCACAGCCGCTTATACACAGTAAGAACACCATAGACCTAGGCCAAAAATATACTTCTTTCGCGATTATCTTCGAGCAGCGTTGAATGTCAAATATGCAGTGAAAAGTGATACCTATCACATGGCATATAGCCGCTTTCCACTTATATGCCAACACGTATCTACAGCCACTGAATTAAACATCAAATTATAACCATAATTTTTGGGTGGAAAATGTTGCGAATCAGTACTAATATTTTTCTGCAGTTTTCACATTAATATCGATGCTGAATTAGATATAAAAATGTGAATGTCGATATTCTGTAAAAAGTTGCACATGCAAAAATGTTAGTTTTAATGCACAGATAACATAAAGAAAGTAAATAATGTGCACACACAGAATTTTAACTCTTGGCATAATTAACATTAGGCGTGTATGAATTAGCTTTTACAAGGGGTATATGTTTCCTGTAACGTGATTTTAACCGTCACAGAAATATTTTTCCTCTCAATATAATGCTTTTCTATTCCTTTCAAAACGACTGATTTCAGTAATTTTCTTGCCCAATACTTCAACGGTGATTTATGAAATGTTTAATACCTCGCAAAACTTCTTGCAAAATAAAAATAATAATTTGCCAACCGTAGACTATAATTGTAAAATATTTTACTAGTAGCTTTTTTCAGAAACATACCTGAAGTATATTCTTTAAGAATGCATAACTTTAACAGCATTCAGACATCTTTTTTGGGTCAGTGTGTGTTGGCTGAGATCATAAAATCAGAAAATAAAAATAATAGTAATAGCTCTTGGTGGACATAGATGGCTAATCAGGCAACATTTGATTTTTCTCTTGAATCTCAGGGAAGCAAGATAGGTGCGAGTTTCTACTTTTTTTTTTTTTGGTGACATTTTTGAACACAAAATCCAAGAGGGCAAATTGTTAATGTTTTATTACTATTAAATGTGAATTCAAAATAATATTTAAAAGAAATAATCACCAAACATTTAACTTACGTGATGACATTGTTGTCAGTAGTAGAACATCAGTGCGTCAGGATGGCACAAGGAGATGGGGGATAAGAGCTGGACACTACCGTTCCTAGTGACCATTTTCATCATGTTTTCTTTCAAAACTTCCCCTACCTTGGAATTTCTCTCCAAAGTGGAAAATAATTTCTCTCTAACACGTGTTTTCCCAAAACTTTTTTAATGGGCCAAAAAACCATGTAAAAATAATTGATAGTTTTATTAAATCTTTATTAATGTTTCATAATAAATTCTTGTTATCTATGCTGTACAAGTAAATTTCAGCTATCCTTCCGTTAACAAGAGATGTTCATATCTGAAAATGTTTTCTATTCACATAATTTAAACACTATCTACGTTGTTCTAAACTAGATTTTTTATTTATGGGCGGACAACACGTCCATACTGTTGATTCAAATGCTATTTCGCAACTTGGGCTATGTTGCACGTATCAGTTTCTTGTAACAATTAGGGGATGAGGGGGCACAGTGTTACAAGGGGTACAGTGTTACATAAAATTTTTTGTTCAACTGTTGGCAGTTAGCACATAATGTGTCACATCTGATTGTCAGCCATTTTGATTTTCATCCATAGATGTGTTTTGGAGGGAGTTGGACTGCTGGTCAAGTTTCTGTAAGTATTTTTGTGTTTTAGCATGTTAAAACTAGGTTTATTGTTTGTGCAAGATATGTTATTTGTTTGCCACAAACACAATATTTTATCTGCAATTATTATTTGGTTAAACACCTTGTTCTATTTTCTTTAATTTGAAATCATGGAGATAATTTAAAACCATTATACATAGTAGCTAGCTACCATTTTTTAAAACAGAGCATGTCAGATGGGCTACAGTGTTACAGAAAGTTATGGGGCACACTGTTACATGCAATGAGATGGGGCTCAATGTTACAGAATAAACATGGTAAATATAAATAATAAAAAATAAATTCTCTAACAACACATTTTACAGTTTTGTTGGTATCCTTGTGTCACAGGTTGACCCACTTCAAAATGAGGAATAGACCAAAGGAAAGAAAGATTGGTACAGTATATGGAGACCAGATGAAAGCAACTGTTTTGGAAGTTGTCGAACAGAAAAAATCTGTAAGAAGTGTTGCCTCACAATATGGTATTGTGCACATGACTTTACAGAGGTATGTCAATAATTATAATTCAACCCCTGAGGACCAGAAATCAACTTTTCGTTTTACTCCTAATTATGAAGTGAATCAAATATTTTCAACAGAGCTGGAAGTAATGCTGCATGATTACCTTATTACAGCATGCAAAATGCACCATGGATTGACAAGAAAAGCAGTTTTGGACTTAGCTTATGAGCTTGCATGTAGAAACAAACAATTTAAAAATTCCCAAATCTTGGGATCTAAACAAACAAGCAGGAGTAGACTGGTTATATGGTTATTTACAAAGATTTCCAGATTTATCAATAAGGAAACCAGAACCCACAAGTTTAGGCCGTGCTACAGGCTTCAATGAGACATCAGTCATAGAATTCTTCAACAACCCATCAGTTGCTTATCAGCAGTTTCCAAATGGGCCCTCACCACAAAACATCTATAATCTTGATGAAACCGCATTAACGACTATGCACAACCCACCAAAAGTTATAGGGAAAAAAGGACAGAAACAGGTTGGCCATGTTACTTCTGGTGAGAGAGGAGTGTTGGTTACAGCTTGTTGTTTCATTAATGCTCTTGGGAATAGCATTATTCTTGGTGTTTCCTAGAGTAAATTTTAAGAATCATATGTTATTAGGAGCACCAGAAGGTTTGGCGGGAAGCTCTACTAAAACTGGTTGGGTAAATGGTGACATTTTCCAAGAGATTTTGAAGCATTTTCAACAGTATGCTAATTGTTCTTCAGAGCACAAAGTGTTATTGCTAATGGATAACCATGAATCACATATCACAATTGGATCCCTCTATTTTTGCAAACAAAATGGCATTATTTTGTTGACATTGCCGCCCCATACAAGTGGCAAATTACAACCACTGGACAAGACTGTTTATAAGGCTCTTAAATCCCAATTTAACAATCCCTGTAATGACTGGATGCTGACTCATCCCGGACAGACAATTTCTATTTATAATATAGCAGAACTTTTTGGCAGAGCGTATCATAAGGCATTCACGCCTTCCAACTTCATTAGTGGATTTTGCTCAACTGGTATATGGCCTCTCAATAGAGATGTTTATGGCCCAGATGACTTTTTATCCTCATTTGTCACAGATCGACCTGACCCTAGTAAAACAACGCAAGTAGGCCTAAATGTTTCTGTACAGTCACCTCTAAGCGACACTCACACTTCACAGATTCCTTCTACTTCACAAAATGACCATTCCTACAGCCGAAGCTCAACACCATCTGTGGTACACACTCAGTCTTCCAAGTCTGCTCCTCACACTTCACACACACAGTCTTCAATGCCTGCTTCTTCCCACACTTCACATACACAGTCTTCCACACCTGCTTCGCCTCAAGCTTCATGCACACAATTTTCCATGCCTACTCTTGATGCTTCATGCACAGAGTCTTCCAAGCTTGCTCTTGATGCTTCGCGCACACATTCTTCCATGCCTGCTCTTGATGCTTCACGCACACGTTCTTCCATGCCTGCTCTTGATGCTTCACGCACACATTCTTCCATGCCTGCTCTTGATGCTTCACGCACACATTCTTCCATGCCTGCTCTTGATGCTTCGCGCACACATTCTTCCATGCCTGCTCTTGATGCTTCGCACACACATTCTTCCATGCCTGCTCTTGATGCTTCACGCATACATTCTTCCATGCCTGCTCTTGATGCTTCACGCACACAGACTTCTACGCCTGCTCCTCACGCTTCATGCACAGAGTCTTCCATACCTGATTCTCCTCATGTTTCACAAACAAACATACCCACCAGGATAATTTCACCGCATGAAGTAAAACCTTTTCCCAAAGCTCCGCCCAGGAAAACTGAAAGAACTAAACGCAAAAGGAAAAGCCAGATTTTGACAAACACTCCCATTAAAGACAAGATAATGGAAGAACTCTTGAACCGGAAAAGGAAACCATTACATCAGCAGAAGAGAGCCAAACCCATTAAGCGGACAAGAAGAAGCCTTTTAAAAGACTTGGGAGGTTCATCAACAGAGGATGAAGATTCACCATCCTATGCAGTAAGTGAAGACAGTGTTACTTTCTCGGATATTGAGGTGGATCCATTTCCAGAAGTTGATTTGAATGTTTCAACCAAGTCTATAAAAACAGGTGATTATGTTTTAATTGAAAAAGGGCAGCTTAAAGGACACAAAGTACATTCAATTGGTGAGGTTTTGAGTAAAAACATTGATGACTTTGCAGTTTTATATGTAAAGAGAATGTTCCCGCCTTTTAAATTTTTTCGAACAAGTCAAATTTTTACTTTCGAAAAATCAAGAATAATTTCAAAACTTCCCTTTCCAAATCCAGCAGGAGGAACTCAAGAGAACTGCTGAAGTTCTGGTTTTTCCAGTAGATTTAACATTGTATCGAGGTTTAAAATAAACACTGTTGTGCATGCCCATCTGTGATATATTTTTGTAGACCTAAGTTATTAATTACCTTTTTGTTTGTAAATAAATACATAATAGGTATTTTGTGATTGGAGATGGAACATTTTTTATTGTATTTAATCTCTTTGTAATGCAAACTTGTCAAAGGGTTGTCAGTATTCATTTTTGCATGTAGTTGTTTTGCAATAGGTGTAATAATAAAATATGTACAAATATAAGTAATGTTTTAACGAACCCTTGTTTTCCTTCATATTCTTTATGCATATATGTAATGTAACACTGTACCCCACAGTATGTAACACTGTACCCCTACTATGGGGTACAGTGTTACATACTACTTCCGAAAAAAAATTAACAGTAGAAATAAAATGATATTTATCAAATGTTGTGCCACTATTTTAGGTACTTAAAACATTGTATATTATTTTAAAACATGTACAGGATTTCAAAAAGTTCATTCTAAAGTGCTAGGACATAAAATTAAATTTGTGTAACATTGTGCCCCCTCTTCCCCTAGCAGTGTTTAGTGATGTGCTGTGTGTAAGCGAAAGTACTAACAGATCAATATTGGCCTCAAAGTGGGATTATTATTGACATTATACGCAAATAATATAATTACTTCAACAAAAAGTTTTTAAATCTAATTAAAAATTTTTTTAGTATGTTTTTTACCACATATCTACATTAGGTTACTGCAAATGGCATTTTAAGCGTCAATATTAAGTTTTTGTTCGTTCCCCCTTGAATTTCTCCTTGCTTTCGTTTTGTTTCCGTTCGTCCCGCTTTCGCGTCGCCTACAAGCCGATGTTTCCATTACAAAACTTCAGAGGTAGCGTTTACGTTACACCAAGTCGTTAGACAAGAAAAGTTAAACTAAATTGCGTATTTCTCAAAACGTGAAACTTGGATTTGCTTTTTAAAAAATAGTGATTAGTGTAATATTTAAATAACAGTATGCTACTGCTGTTGAAAATATGTTTTGGAGTATAATTTGGGATGTGAGATCTCGGCTTGTTTGTTTGGTGATAGGCACAAGTTTTAAAAAATAGAATAGTAATTACAAATGGACTTTTAAAGTAAATTTCATATAGTTTATCTTGAAGCACCTAATTCCCACTACGTCTATACAATAACTCCAAAGCTTAGTAATTGCAAGTGAATACCAAAATAGAGCAAATAAAACGGCTATCTTAAACGAAGTCAATTTTATTTCGCGTTTTACAGCATTCTTGCCATTGTGTGTTTATGAAACTGTCGCTCAGTATAATATTTGTTTCTTTAGCATTGTTGTTTTTAATTAAACTCAATGCACACAGTTTTGCCGGTTGAAAATAGTAACTCAGGGCGCTGAAAACAAATTCAGACAATTACATGCTGATGTGGCGCGATAATACGACAGCATTTGTTTATTTCAGAATTCGGGTAACAGTGAACGAGGTGCAGTATCCTCACCTTTGTATTAAAAATGGCGTGGTGCTAAATTAACGCTAAAATGTTAGTTAAATTATTTAGACATTTGAAAGTACGCCGAAAAGACAAAAAGTTTGATAATAGAAAACAACTACTTCTGTAATCTTTAAGCGCAAGAATTTCGCCAGTGTCAAACATTTTTAAGCCAAAAATCTTGCATCATAAACTAAACTAAAAAGTTAAGGCGACATAATAAGTTAATTTTGTAACGCATATCACTAGTATCATGTCGCTTACAATTTTGGTAGAAACTATTTTCCTGGATTATTCGTTTTCGTTTGATCTATAATGAATCTCAGACTCCTGTCAGACACAACAAATGTTTCTAGTGTTGACTTATAAATAGAGAGAGTGAAATTTTACATTTTCAATTACCTGCATGTTAGAATCAAATATCCTATGCATACTCAAGCCCTGTCTATTCATTCATTGTCTGCTGTTCCACTGAGTAGCAGCTAGTGGACAAATTGTCGGGACTTGAGTATGCATAGGATATTTGATTCTAACATGTGGGTCATTGAATTCGCGAAATTTCACCATCTCTACTTATATACCATGTCCTCTTAAGATGACTATATACCCGACGCATGAACGGTGTTGCGTGTTCCTTTCCACGCAAAACAATTAAACATATTCCAAATACAGTAAGTCCTCGATTAACGGACGGGTTACGTTCTCGGAAAATGTCCGTTATACAAAACGTCCGTTAATTAAATCAGATTTATTATTCGCAGGCAACATTAAAAAAAAATGTAGGTTCTATAACATTGCAAAAATGCACGCATTTTGCGTAATATCTCAAAAACGGTGCACAGCAAGAAAATTTTTACGGGACAAAAGTTGTTCGCAACAAAATAATGAACAAAAATCGTCTCTACAAATTTTCCCGTACATCTTACCGTTTCGGAGATGCTTTCACTTTATTCTCAATGTGTAGTAGGCCTTCAGTACTAGTACTACTACATATATTAACTAAAATTTAAAAACATTTTCGTTTTTACGTTTCGTTGTGTTTGTAGACGGACAACACGAAAGGATTTAAAAACATTTAAAACCATTTTTATCAGCAATTAGTCACGCCACACCCGACTATTACTGTAAGGCACATGGCACGATCGTTTCACTTTTTTAAAGTTACGTTCGGCAAATTTATTTAGAAAAAAATAGAAGCCTTTTACAAAAGATATTTTTGCTCTAGCCTACAAAATAACATGCAACATTTACGAACTTGACAATTTAAATCTCAACTATACCTTTCTTTTTGTTGCAAACATGCGTGTTTCGGGCCATGTATGCGAGGTTGCCAGTTCAATTCAATATGATCTTATCGGGAATGTTTTCTTTCATAAGGATTACACAAACAATTACGAATGATGATGCAAACTATACCGTCACAATAGTACCGCACACTCATAAATTGGCAAATATGCTGAAGCAGTGGAGTTTTAAATCTTAAGAAATGCATTTATGCAAAAAAAAATAAAAACTGCTACGATAAAATAATAATAATTCAAGTTTCTGCCGTAAAAGGTAAATTAATGACTGTCATCTTCACTGCCAGACACGTGCTCCTTGTCAGCTGAAACAAATAATATTTACACAACTATGAACTTTAAAACTACAGCGCGTAACTCCTGTCTGGAACTGTGTACGTATGTAAAGAGTCACGACTAAGGGGAAACTAGTCAGCCACAAAGCCGCTTGGAGTTAGGGTTTCCTTCTCAAGAAAAAAAAAAAAGATTCTCGGTTTTCAGTAGCACCACACGTGTTGACAACTGATACCCGTGCGCCCAACCCCATGTTACATCCCTCAGGCCACCTGCTCGGAATGGTATGTAGGTCTTGAGGAAGAGAGAGGGGCAAGCACTGTTGCCAGATGTACGGAAGAATGTAGCGCGTCGTGTGTCTTTACACATCGCAGCCTGTACTACAGGCTG
>PNEQ01017878.1:0-15105 GCA_003012365.1 Medauroidea extradentata | reverse complement strand
TGCACGGCGGATCATGTATATCTATTAGCTCTGGTTGAACGGTGGACCGAGTATATCTTAACACGGTGGCCTGAGTATATATATCTAATAGCTCTGGCTGCACGGCGGATCATGTATATCTATTAGCTCTGGTTGAACGGTGGACCGAGTATATCTTAACACGGCGGATGGAGTATATGATCCTCAGTGTTGGTGCGGCTGTCTCTTCTACGAGATAACAAATTGATTGTCGCCGGCACGGCAGAGACAGACAGGTCACTCCTCGCTGCACAAAGGATCTTGTCTGAGGACCTGCGCGGGTGAGACGTGCTCCGGCCTTTACAAACGTCCTTATTTACGACGCGGCGCGGACAAAAACCTGCGTGCGCGACCTACCCCGTCTGGGTCGGTGTTGACCTTCCAGGGGGCTGGAACAACAAACCCCCCGCCCGCCCTGGAGGGGAGATACGTGTGTATATAACATAGGAGGGGGCTACACATCTCGGGACGGCCATCTGGTACCTGCAGGAATCACGCCTGGCCTTCATATAAACACTGAGGCGAGGCTACAGACACAGAGCGCAGAAGCGAAACACAATGGCGCCGCAAAACGTAAAGTCAAGCAGCCTTAACTTTACATTACATTTCCAATAAACTGAAATCCTAAAGTCAAAGTCAAGATGGTCGTTTGCAAATAACAGCTGATCATGTTTCGTTCTATCCTCCAGCACTTGGATGTCATGGAAAATGTAACAGGTAACTTAATTTTATGTTTCGTCAATAGATGGCGTTGCTTGTGTTCTGCAACATAATATCATAAATTGAAAATATTTAAATAACTCGGCTTATTTAAGGAATATATACGTGATATGATTTTGTGGCAAAAATATGATGATATATATACATCACAATAATTTCGTTTGAAGAACTGATTCTCAAATAGTTTTCCAACTGTCGGTACTTTGACTTGGCGTTTGCATAGTGTCTTGACAAAATACTTAAAGCAACGGAAAAGCACAGTGTGTACGGTATAGCCACAAGTGAAGCCAGCAATATGGAGGACGAAGTAGTCATTGATTACCGCGAGAACTAGGTTCAACGCCCTACGTGCACACCATCTGTCTCGAGGTCAATAAAATGATTCCCGCGATGATCAGACGTTCCTAGCACCAGCATCATGTCACCAGACAATCACCACATATAGGAGAACAAAACAACACGCTTGCAGCAGCCAATCATAGACGAGGTCCGGCTGTAGAACTGATATATGTATTGCCAATAATCGATCTAAAACGCTTATATGAACAACACCGTCACGCCCTTTAGATTATGTATTTGTTGAGAAGGGAGCGCGTTCTTTGACCTAAAAGATACATCTCCATTATTACCCCTAAAAAGGCGTTTGTTCTGAGGTCGTTTACCATAACAGATATTTCTCCATTTATTACACATAAAAAGGCGTTTGCCCTACAGCCGTTTGCCCTAAAACATAATTCTTCATATATTACACCTAAAAAGGAGCGTGCCCTAACGTCGTTTACCCTAAGGCGTTTGCTACACTTTAGGGCAAACGACGTGTACCCGTTGAAAACTGAAAAGTTAACTTTTTTTTTAAGCGCAAGCTAAAATTCCAGAAACTATCAGTTAATGTGACTTTCACAACTCGCCCTGAACTTACTGACACCTCCTGCAATAGTGTGGTATCACTGTGTCAGCGAGGAGCCTATGAGCAGGTGTTGTCTTCCTAACCACACACCCGGTCTCTTCTATGTATACTTGACTATTCTGTGTAGTAGGCGGTTAGGGATAAAGCGAGCACTTTTCAAGCCTTCCTTATACATAATGTATTGTCACCTTCCACCTTGCAATATAAACAAATCAACACAAGTAACCTAACAATGTATGTATATTGTACCATATTCATCATTTAATATATAAGGCTACAATAAATAGTATTTTTAAATTATTCTTCTAGACAACGGGATTATCGAAAGTGCTCGTTCTATCGTGTACCACACATACATATCTCCTTCACACACACACACACACACACACACAGACACACCGGGGAGAACTATCCTGTCCTTACCACTGGATATGTGAAGAGATATTGGTCAGCGCTCAACATCGAAGTCTTTAACGCAGATGAGGGTGACATGATGTGGGAATGGAGCAGCACCGGAATGAAAGTACAGGGGTAAACAAGATTCCGAGAAAACCCGCCTACCATCTGCATCTTCCGGCACGATTCCCACATGCGGGGACCGACCCCGCCGGGAATCGAACCCGGGTCGCCTAGGTGGAAGGCGAGATGCCTGACCCCTCGACCACCGCGGCCCCACCCCTGGATATATAAAAGTGTATACTTACTGCATAAAGAGAGGTTCTTTCGACTGCGCACATAGATCTGCGCAAACCTCCCTCTACCATCCCCTTGTCACAGTTAAAGTTACCGACTGGTCAAATAACTCGCTGAACACAAACTTAATGCACGAAGTCACAGCCGGGGACAACACCGCAGATACGTAGACAGGTGAAAGTATTTCGCGATAAAACTAGTTAATACAATTTACAACTTCGATCAGTAACACCCGGGTTCGATTCCTGGCTGAGTCAGACCCTAATGTTTCACATACTGGTTACGTAGCAAACATCGCGATTTTCTTCGGGGTTTTCTCAGGTACTCCCTTTCCACTCCCCGTTCGTATTCTGTCACGTCTCCATTGTAGGACTACATTTCATTATCCTCCCAGCTAGGCTCATGTCTAGGGACCACCAGTCAGAAATTCCCGACCCTCAGGGTATTATCAGCGTACAATATTATTAATTCATTCCTGACCCTGTGGAGAGACTTTGGTACTCAAGTTGATAAGAGATGTATATGTAACTGCCCTTCCCTGATTTTTTTGTTCCGATTTCCGAAAATTATTATGTTTCAATAATCCTTACAGTTATTCTTAATTAAGTACACCGAAGAACAGGAGTATTAGAAATTAGGTATGATGAAATGGTTTCCCATACATCAATGCTACGCTCGTACACACATATCTAGTGAACAGTCCGATGTACTAATGTCATCAAGCTTGTATGTTGATAATTTTCTGTGTTTACAAGCTGGAGCATAGTGTGTATCAAACCTTCCGATACTAGACAGGAGCTATTTGTTCCAGAGCAGTGCGTTAGTTCCTGTAGAGCTAGTCATAGAATGTGACCGGACAACGCACACATATACTGACATTGGCCAAGTGACTGTCTGACGTGCAGACAGCCTGGGAGAGTGGTTGTTTCCTCGGCTACATCCATGCTTTCCCACGCAAATACACTGTTGCCAAGTCGTTCAGTCAGGCACTGCAACTGTACGTAACTGCTCCTCATAGGTTTAGGGTTACCACACATCCGGCAAAACGACGGCATGTCCACCTTCTTATGGACCATTTTCCTGCGTCCGGCCGGATCTTTCTTGATGCTCAAAAATGTCCGGTTTTTTAACAGGAATACATATTAGCTGCATGACGTATTCTCTGTTTGTGACAGTACTGTACACAACAGCGTGCTCGTCACGTTGCTGTACCTGGTTAATAACAAAGGCCAATGTTGAGTTATATCATACTATGTTTATGCTTGGTTATTTGTGTGAAAAATATGTATTTTTAGTATTAAAGTTGGTTATTTAAACGGAACTGTGTTCTTCCGCATTCAAATGTGTTTCCACGTGAAAATAACACACAAGTTATTTACGGATAAGGATAAGAGAAAATTCGCTGTCCTCCTTGACTCTCAGTGTCTGGAAACCCTACATAGGTGGACCTTTGAGTTTCTCGATAGCTTTTTTTGCATCACTTTGTTTCAATACCTTTCGTACGCGCCTTTAGTTCTACTTCGTGGTCAGTGATTGAATTATTATTATTATTATTATTGTTAGATTCCAGAGTCTTGGTGTTGTACCCGCTAATCACATGTGTTGTGTCGCAATAACCTAGTTATTGTTGGCTCAGTCAAAGACACAACTGCCAATAACCACGTAGCAAAGATGCAGATGTGCAAATAACGTACCGTAAACCGGGGTTAATTTCACCATTTTCGGGGCTACTTTAACTATTCAAAATATTAGTTTTTTGGTTATCTGGTAAATAAACAGATAATCTAAGCCGAGTATTTTAAATAATTCCTTTTATCATTATAGCTAATGTTTGAAACTTTCGTCACTAAACGATATAAAAACCAAAATTTTGAGTGGTCAAAGTTACCCCGCAATGTCAAAGTAACGCCGGTTTACGGTACTACAGTAACTTGACATCCCTACTCGCGTGTGCTAACGAAAACTAACATGTTACAGTAACAGTAATACTCAGTTTCCTAGTAGATTTTAACAGTTCTGACAGTTTTTACTGTTTACATGAAGTTGTGTAAGTCAGACTGCAAGACAAAAGTTACAGGAAACATAGGCTGTGTGATGGACATCTCAGGTTTATGTTGGGACCAACAATGTATACTGATGTTGCATTAAATACGCACTGCAGATCAATGCGAGTGCCCTGTAAACTGTCTAAAATTATTGAAGTAGGGAGAGCATGATTAAGGCCAATGTCCCTTCTATCTGCTTTCTCCGCGACAATTATTTAATCCTCAACGAAAGCAGATATAGGAAATACGTTTGACATTTTTGTTTAAAATAATTTTCACAATGTTGCCTAATTTTTTCAAGATAAAATGCTATAGTTTTAGCTAATTATTTAAATAACGACATTTTTGATAATTGACTTTTGTTGAATCCGTAAAATTCAGTATCTCGGAAAAATTTTCGAATAATTTTATATCCAGTTTTAAAGAAAATATGTAAACAGATTTGTAATATCTGCTCTTGTTAAGCTTTAACAAATAATTATTGTGGTTTATCCAGTGACGAGACCAAATTTGTGCGATCACTATGCGTTAGCTGGGTTAGTTTACGAACACCTACAGGAGAATACAATTTTTTAGTAAGTTAATCTTGCAATATCTATACACTGTTCGAAATTTCTTTCCTTAGTTTGATGTAATGTTTAATTTGTATTAGTTTTATATAAAGTAAATGAAACATGAACTTCAGTTTTTATGCAGCAAGACAGAAGTGCAATAAATGTGGCAACGCTGCGACCTTCCAGGAGGTGCAGTACCTAGTGCTGGGACAAAAACACTTACTTCTTGACTTGATTGCTTGTATCCCGGCACAGGAAGAAGTTTTTATGTCGGGCGAGCTACTAGGGGCCCGCCCACACACCGCACATGCCGGTCTGCAGACCGCGATCACGATGCTCGTAACTCGGTCACCACAACACTCGCGCTCATGGTCACCACTACACGCACACACACACACACACACACGACCTAGTTGGCAAGCAGAGTATTCTCCACTTAACTACCGACAACCTCTGCGCTTGCATTTTATGTTCTACTACAATGTTCCAACTATTGTCTCTGCCTACCAAACTCACAGACACAGAGTTTCAATAGGAAATGACATTTAAATTTGATTTATTCTCAGATCACCAACTTCAATGTTCCGTGTAAAAATTTTTCTTAAAAAAATTTTAACAGAAAAGATTTTTCAAAACCAAAAATTACGAGCTCTTAATTTAATTTATTAAATAACATAAATATAAAAAAGAAATTCACACATACATACCGCAAGCGGGGGTGATTTTAGGACAAAAAAAATATGTTAATTGTTCGCATATATGGTACCACTGAATAAATAAATATTTAGCTTTCCATAAATTCCAAATAATAAATATTCACGTGATATTTCATTAATACTTACTCACAGTTGACGATTACGGACAAATATCTGTCTCGTAATTTTGCAACTTTTCATGGAAAAAAATTGTTCCGTAAAAGCATTTTGTTGACAGAACGTTTTCCTATGAATGTATGGGTTTATGTACTGTACCTATACTATTGCTTATGATTTGACAAACCTGAATAACGATGTTCATGCAAGACAGAAAAACAGAAGAACGTATAAAAAGTAATGGTGTACTTAATGCAGATTAATATTAGCAGCAGAGATTTTTTAGTAAAAAAAATCCTAATTGAAATCTTGCCATTCTTCGATGATAATCGAACCAGATATGGTCTTTGAAAGAACTGTGCAATGCGAGTGCATTACTGGATTTATTTGCTTGAACATACTCCATTGCGAAATAAATGACTGTCAAAATAAACTAAAGATAAGACAAGAAAACATAAATAAGCAGAGTATACTTTAGTCATCAGGATACATACACAACATGAAATTCCAAAACTGGAATATGGTCAGATGGAACAAGGAACAAAACAGAAAATAAAAGAAATAACAAAAATATAAAAAACAAACCTAAGTTGACATGCGACACAACGATGAGGCGAAACAAAAACACAAACAGAAATACAGCAAACGACACAACGATGAGACGAAACAAAACACAGTAGTTTTCCAAACAGTCAGCATTAACTTTTTATATTTTTGTTATTTCTTTTATTTTCTGTTTTGTTCCTTGTTCTATCTGACCAGATTCCAGTTTTGGAATTTCATGTTGTGTATGTATCCTGATGACTAAAGCATACTCTGCTTATTTATGTTTTCTTGCCTTATCTTTAGTTTCGTTTGACAGTCATTTATTTCGCAATGGAGTATGTCCAAGTAAATAAATCCAGTCAATCGAACCAGAGTTGTACTTTGTCTGATAGTCACTCGTGTGTTGTCGTCTTTGTCGAGTTCCACAGTGACGTCACATTCAATGTCAGTTATCATTTATGTTTGTCTGTTTTCCTGCAGTTTGACTGAATTTACAATTAGAAATTTCTTGATTTATAAAAACCTCTGCTGCTAATATTCATCTGCACTAAGTACACCACTACTTTTTATACGTTCAACTGTCGTGTAGTTTTTGTGTCTTGCATGAACGTCGTTATACAGGTTTTGTCAACAAATCATAAGCAATAGTTAGATACACTGGAAAATGGCGGGAATAGTTCACTATTTGCTAGGCTCCAACATGCTGTATATAACACTGAATGTTTAGTATCGACATTGGCTATAGTTTATTTGTAGCATTATTTCTCTCTTCAACAGGCCCAGTTAGAACTGCACAGCTTGGACACAGCGTGTGTGATTTGTCCCAAAACTGTTAACGCATGTCACCGTTTATGTACTACAGTTTATTGAAGACTATTTTAAACATTTTCGCGATTTTCCAGTGTCTCTATCAATAGTGTATGTAGCACATAAACGTATACATTCTTATACCAAACATTCAAAGATGTGGTAATAATGTTAGTGGAGTGTACAATGGCAGGTTGCAGTGGAGGTGGTTGTACAGATGTGTCTTGTCGAGGGATGTTGACAGGGGGATGATGGGAGAGGAGGGGAGGGATACGCCGGCTGGGAACACATACAGACAGTGACACGACTCAGCTGTGTTGCCACACCGTGCAACAAGTGCCCTCCACCCCCTTCTCTCTCCATGGTCCCACACCGCAACTATCATACATCGCCAGTGTTGCAACTATGAGTTACATGTCCAGGCCTCGTCATCATGCGAAAATTGCGAGGATAAGTATTGCTTTTCAATTAATCGACATAGGCTCAAGACATAGTATAACATACCAGTAGTGCACGACCACAAACCCTATGCAAAATTATTTCACAATTTAACTTGTTTAGCAAGTGACATTTTTTTTTGATAAACCAGAATCATTCGTTGCTATTAGAAATTCTACCGAAGGTCATCGAACGTACTTGGCGTGGTATCTATTTTCAAGATAAACTCCACAATGTAATACATTATTTTCTATATATAACATAGTTTTGGCACTAAAATTTCTTATTCTTGTTTTGTTTTACTCTCGTGTACTTTGGAGGTTAAACCAACATGGCGGACAGTTAGTAAATACTTTTTTCTAATTGGTTGCTGCCCTATGCGTACGTACATTTGCTATGTCAGCATCTCTGTGTACACGACCAGTTTAGGGCGATTGTAAATCAATAGGTAAGAATACACGGAACTCTGTTATTGAGCATAAGGCCAAATACACAACGGTTTGTGATTATTATGCAATTAACGGAATTCTCATTACTGAACTAATTATCCAGATATATATATTTTTTGTTACGAAAAAAAAAATAAGACTACATAGTAAAAACAATTTATAACAAAACTGTCAAACACTTGTTCGATATCTGCTCTCGTTTAGGAATACAAAAATAATTAACATGAAAGTGGTAGAAATGATGGATGAGAGCGAGAGTGTACATAGCATATAAAAGTACACGCAATAGCTGAGCTCTTTTTACGAAACCCTAGTGGGTCAACCAACCAGTATAGAAGAACTATGGTTGTACAAAGTTATGGTGATGCAGAGAGGAGCTGAGCAGACGATGTGTGTGTGAGCGAGATAGAAGATAGAAGGGCGAGCTGTGTGACCTTGCTCCTGTGTTGTCTAGGTCAGAGGTCAGTAGTTGACCTGTGCAGGTGAGGTACGTGTATCACTGCCTACCTCTTCTCTTAGCACAACCCTAATATATAACCCACTGCCTTCTCTTCTTACCTTCCACGGCTGCCACAACACTAGGAACACAACATACCGCATATACAGGCTGACCCAGGACGATGTGTGTTAATTCTGCGTGCTAATCTATCTACATATGTCTGCCTCTTTGTCTGTAACGTTTATCTTCCTATCTACCATTCATACGTCTGCGTTGAAGCTTAGCTAAGTTTCGTGCGTGTGCTTGCGAGGGTAACAAAAATCTACGTATTGAGGTAATTTGCAAAAGGGCACAACAGGGTACCCAAAATTTTAGCGAACTAGTTTTTTTTTCTTTTTGGTGAAATTAAGTTTTTAAAACAAATTTAAATTAGAAACACATATTTTACGAATTACTTACCACATTTTTCAGTACTTAGACTTGTCTTGCACGACTCAGAGGTTATATTTTACAGTCGTTAAAAAAACATGTACCGTTATACGAAATATATTATCGCATTCAACTGAAAACCACGCGAACCAAGACACGGCAAAAAGCTAGTAGCTTGTAAAAAAAAATAAAAAGTGTGTTTTAAATTTGTATGTAATGTGGGAGTAACGTCATCCGGAAAATCAACTAAATTTACCAGTTATTTATAAAAAAAAAAGGGGGAGTGGGGTTGCGTATAGTCAGTAAATTGACTCATTAAGGGCGCAGTCCACCGCAATTTTCATCACCATTTTTTTTTGTTTTTTATTTGTACCAGATATTATTTTTCTTATTTTAGAAGCAAAATGTGACTAAATTTGGCTCTTATGAAATTTTTTATCTCATAGTTTACGCGTAATGGCTTGTTAGTCATATTTTGCATGTTTCCGTTTTAAAGACTCCACTAAAACCAACTGATATACCAAACTAAAAAAAAAAATCACAGTGGATAGACACCGCAGGCTACAATGTCATGCTTATAAAATTAAGAATAAAAATTATTTGTATTTAAAAAAAATGCTGAAACTGAAAATAACAATTTTAAAAATTCAATTTTTTATGCAAATAATTTTTATTCCTTATTTTTATGAGCATGACATTGTAGCCTGCAATGTCTTTATCCACTGTGATTTTTTTTAGTTTGGTATATCAGTCGGTTTTAGTGTTTTCGTTAAAACGGAAACATTCAAAATATGATTTTAACAAGCCATTACGCAAAAACTATGAGAGATAAAAAAAATCATGACAGCCAAATTTAGTCACATTTTGTGTCGAAAATAAGAAAAAAAAATATATATCAGGTACAAAAAAAAATTAAAAAAAAATTGATTGGTAGGCAGCACTTTAAGGCTATCCACACAAGGAACCAGCTCGCCACCTTCCGAGATAAGAAAGGTATAAGGCAGTTAGTTGTTCGTGTTGAATATCGCCATATGCAGGCGGTTTATGATTAATTTTAGATGCCTCTATTAACTGCTATAATACATGTACATAGTATACACTATTATTACGAGTCACCGATATAATTTTTTTGCATCTAGACTGTTGTATTTAAATGTAATAAATATGCGAGACTATATCAGTAAAAGTGAAGTACAGTTAATGTTGACTTATATAAAGTGACGGTTCCCTTCATAGGTTCACGTCTGTTCACTTGATAATAGCCATGCAGCGATGAACATATCACAAGTAGACTGTAGATAGAACCCACGACTCTGAGCATCGCAACAGGTTCCTCTGCTCCCATGATTAAACCGCGCTCGGCTCGCAGCGCTGCCACCGTTTCAAAAACTCAATTTCCTGGTAGCCATAAATTTCCCTGCCTGACGTTTACATATTTCCCTTCCTTTTTCCGTTGAAGGGCAGGTTTCTAATGAAAGAGGAGTCGTTCCAAGCGCCGCGTTTAACGCCCGACCAACCATTAAACCGAGAGAAATCCCTAACACGGTCGTCGAAAAAATAAAAAAGTTCAAATAGCATCTGACATGCGAGAGTTGTGTTGTGGGCCCGGCCTCCACCGGAGTAAACACAATGTCACCACAAGCCTGTAAACAACGACGCTGTCAAATACCGCACTTCTTTCTCGCTTCAGAAGCTCTTACATAGATTATTATAATTACCGTGAACTGGATTTGCTCCCACCTTGTGGAATAACTTTGCCAACTGTAAATTGTGTTATTTATGTTGTTTGGTGAAGACATTTTCACACGTAACTGCATAGATCAAATAATTAAAAAAAAAAAAAAAATAAATAAAACAGTCGACTCCTGTCTTCTAATTATTAGGGACCCTGATTTTCCGCGGAAAGATTTTTTGCCTCACTTTGTTTCCGTACCTTACGTGCACATCTGCAGTTCTGCTTCGTGGTCTGTGATTGGATATTGTAACTGTCTGGAGCCTTGGTATTCTACCAGCAAATCACAGCCGTGTGGTGTTGCAGAGACTTTATTGTAATTGGCTCAGGCTAATGATACACGGCTCTTCATATAGACACGCTGCTAATAACCATGAAGCAGAAATGCAGATGTGCTCGTAAGACACTGAAACAAAGTGGGGAAAAAATTATTTTCGCGAGAAACCAGGTTCCCTACAGTAATTACTTATCAACAGACATCCAAACGGATATTTTGAATAATCCAAGTAATCTCGAAGATGTTCAAAGTAATGGCACGGAATTATGCTACAAGGACATTACTCCACTACGTATGTGTTACACATCTATACATGTACTATAAACAATCTGGCTGTTCGTCGACTTTAACACAACTTACAAATGTGCAGTTTAGACAAGGTAGGCGCCTACCGGGATGTATTTTGTTTGAGCGTCAAAGATCTAGACGTGTGAACAGTATAAGGACGACCCAGCACACACATCACACCTCACACTAGCCTCTAGGCGCAAGTCACTCAACTGTAATGTAGTCTTCTCACATACAACTACCCTCTATCAGACATTTAGCGATTAACCTATAATTGTATGACGTAATATTAAACACAAAGATGTATTGCACACGTATATACCTTTTAAAATATTCTGCGTTCAGATTTTCTTGTCTAGAAGAGCCGCAAAAACATATATTCTCGGCTGGGATAAAATAAACTTTCAAGACTCGTGGAGAACCTGAAATATATGTATACGAGTGTTAAAAGCTACTTGTAAACAGACGTTACTGACATATTTTTATGATGTACAGCGGTTTAGAAGCATGGGAACACACAACATCTCAACGTACATCAACTGCACACGTTCTATTGTAACACTAGTACAGTTATATATTCATATAAAAATTAAAAACTTCGCTATTTGGGGGGGGGGGTGGCACATTCCATAAGTGCCATCGCTCTGGGTGCGCCCAGGGTTGTCATACATCCCCACTGCAACCATCATTCATAGCGAGGCGCATGAAAGTTGTCAGTTGGCGATGGACAGGCTATATATAATATAGTAGTGTGAGATCCAGGCTCGAGGACTGTCTAGAGTGTCTGGACGTAACCCTGGCTTGTAGGAGTATAGAGAGTGGAGGAGGGGGAGGGGGCACAACAAGGCGCACCAGTGTGTGTGTGCTTCATGATGCGAGATGATGCTGTTCTGGACCACGGTCAGCTTCAACCTCTCTTCACCACTCTCCATTCCTTCCCACACTCTCTACTGGCCTAACATCTCCCGTACAACACCATTCCACACCCTTATAGTGTCCTCTTTACTTCACCACTTGGCTTTACGTTTCCGTTACTTCAAGTATTTACTCAATTATCTACGCAAACGTAGTAACGATAGATTAAAAGCAATGAAGAATCTTCTTTAACGAGACGGAAATATTATGTTGTAGGAAAATAATTATATATTTACCATAAAAGCATTCCACATAAATACTCCTTTAATAAGCCAGATTGTTATATTTTCCATTTATTAAAAACAGTGTGCATAAGAACAGCAACGCCATCTATTAACAAAGATTACAGTTCACTTACTGATATTTACCAAACGCTACTTGCAAGGACATCCGAGTATATCTGACACACCTGTTTTATTATTCATGAAGTTCCAGTGTTGTAAAATAAAACGATACTTTCAAAATTAACATCAGTTGGTTTTGTGCAAACCGGCCGTCTTGACTTTAACTGCAGGTTCTCAGTTTACCGGAAGCGTAAAGTAAACGCTGCTTGACTTAAGAGGGCCCACGGTGGCAGAGTGGTCAGATCTCTCGCCTCCCACCAAGGCGATCCGGGTTTGATTCTCTGTGGGGTCCGTCGGTCCTTGGATTTTCGCAGGAGGGAATCTGCCGGACGATGCTACTGGTCGGCGGGTTTTCTCGGGAATCTTCCGTTTCCCCCGCCCCATCATTCCGACGCTGCTCCATACACACCTCATGTCACCCCTCACCCGCGCTGAAGACCTCGATGTTGAGCGCTGACCCAAATCCCGAAAGTACAGTATTTTAGCATTGTTACAGCGGGAGACATTTTATCAACGCCGTGAACTGGAAACACTAGCAAAATTTGCATTCTTATATCTCTATTTTCTATGGTGTTTATACATTTACGAACTAAATTTCTCTTAGGCTAATAGTATTAGACTATGTTCGTAGAAATATTAAAAATTTTAACTCATCAAAATATTAACTAAAATAGCATAACTATATTCTAAAATCATGATTACATTTCATATTATAAATAACAAACTATACAAATAAAACTACCCACAGAGCAATGTGCTGCTGTAGGAGGAACAGCGCTCATGTCGGCATGAACTGTAACTAAACTAAATAACACGTCTCCTGTTTTTCTTCTGACTTTCCTATATTGTCCTTGTACAATATTTGTTGAAAGCTACCGTCAAGTCAAATACTAACATTTTCGATTGTGTAACCGTCTTTATTTCCTTACTTTTCACAGGCCATAGAGGCACGAGTAGTTTGCAGATACATTCCAGGTCAAGTTGAACGACCTGAAAGTTTACTGCACTGTCACGTCTGTGATTGGACAACGTCTGTAATTCAAGCCAGTCGTAAACAAAGAAATGACACGTGGATGTGCTACCTGCTTGTACAGTTAGAAGCCAAACAATATTCAACTGTGGTTAGTGCACTGAGAAGTCTACACTACTGCTAGTCCTCAGTGATAGTAATTGCTGATCATTTGCACCGAAGCAGAATCAGTATAAACTATCGACAAAGTGAATTAAGAGGATGCGACGTATCAATGCAGACGAACTGAATTGACTAGATTTAACAAGGGACAGGAAAATTCCGCATATTCATTGACCCGCAGGCTAGAATCCAGTGTACTATACCTACTCAAGCCCCATATATTCATTCATTGTTTGTTGTTCACTGAGTAGCAGCTAATGGACGAATAGTTGGGGCTTGAGTAAGCATTGGGTGTTAATTCTAGCACGTAGGTCATTGAAATCGCAAAATTTTCCCGTCCCTAAAATGTATTCCATATCTTTATATATCTTTTATCACAGAATAATTAGGATCATTGGTTGGTTGTCATTTTTGCACTTACCAACGATTGAGCCAGAAAATAATTCCAATTATATATTGTAATATTGAAGCTCAACTATGTCTGTTGCGTCATTTTAATCGCTAATAATAACTTTTTATTATTGTGTACATGCAATCAGATATGTTCACTGGTTGGAAATACATGTACTTAGTACATATAAACCGTATATACTTGTTCCCGTGTTACATGTTCCAAGATAGGAACCTCGTGCTCGGTCCTGTACGAGGTCTGACTTCAAGAGGCGCCCTTATGAAAGTAAAGCTCATTGGCTGCTGTCAGTATACCGTCAGTTTATAATTGGTTGGTTCTTGTGACGTGGACTAATACATTACTTCCACTGGACACGTTATTAAATACATAGTAATTATGAGTACTTGTCGAGAGACAACAACGATGCGCCATTTGAGATGAAAAATCAATATAAGTTAATGGGTTAGCCATTGTTTTCGTGTTGGAGCAAAAGCGGACCAAGTAGTCAATGTTGATGACAACTCAATAGAAGCGAGCGAGCCGCAGACATTCAACAATGGACCGACGACTATACAACCAAGGTACAGCTCCCAGTACCTCGCATGTACTGACACAGACGTCACAAGGAAGTCAGGATCATGCTGACGGACATAATAGACGCCGAAACGTCTTTATCCCTGGAGAGTTTGCTATTGCACTGACGCAAGCTGGATTCATGTCGTCCAGGACAAGAAATACGCCTACACCAGGAACTCCGTGAGAGAGTGAAAGAATTTTGTCGACATTTAACATCGAGATATTTAGCGCTGGTGGCATGATGTGGGCATGGAGTAGTGCCAGATTGAGAAAGACGGGGTAAACAGGATACCCCCAAGAAAAGCTGCCGGCCAACGACATCCCCCTGCACGATCCCCACATGCGGGGACCGACCCCGGCGGACCGCCATGGTGAGAGGCGAATGGCCTGACCACTCGACCACTGGGACTGAGAGCTACTCGACCACTAGGACTGAGAGCTACTCGACCACTGGGACTGAGAGCTACTCGACCACTGGGACTGAGAGCTACTCGACCACTGGGACTGAGAGCTACTCGACTACTGGGACTGAGAGCTACTCGACCACTGGGACTGAGAGCTACTCGACCACTGGGACTGAGAGCTACTCGACC
>PNEQ01017877.1:0-15107 GCA_003012365.1 Medauroidea extradentata | reverse complement strand
ATTTCTCCTCCACATTAAAAAATCGAACATACGGAGCTAATGTAATCAAACTTGATAAAAATATATTACAGTAGACAAAGTTGATTAGACTTATTTGTACTTAGTTCATATTTTCATAATGACGGTCATTTAAAACGTTTTTTCTTCATGAGATAAACAAAACTAATTTTTTGAAGAGAGACGTTGTTTACATTAGCCTGTCAAAACGCTGGTAATGTATCTTAAGTTTTCTTGATCACGTGTGTTATCTACACTAACCACGCATCCGGAAATCACCAAACTCGGTACATATGTTTGATATTAAGGTATTTTTAATATATAATTTTCGGTTTTTAACACAGTATGATTCAGAAAATTTTTTATTAGTACCGCGTGGAGAAATTTATAAGGTAAGTTGAAAATGTAATTTCAATTATTACGTGAAATGGGTAACAGTTTAAAATTGACTTAATAATTTTTATTCTTTTGATTAATTAGGCTATTTGGTCTTTAATTGTTTCAGCACTTGTTATATTGCTTTACATTTTAAGAAATAACATTTTGTAGTTATTTTCTGGTTAATATTACTACCACTATAAATCACTTTGCAGAAAAATTTTAGGACATATTTTTGACATGTATTTCATAAGCTATAGCCTCATTAAAATAAAAAAATTATCCCGCACAACTTACAAGGAAATTGTATATTAAATATAATTTGGCGATTCAGCGTTAATAATACTAAACATACTAATATTTCCCAAGATTTCATGTCATGAATTAATTTATTTTCTCCTACAACATCTGCACCGACTCTAAGAAAATGTAAAATTAAAAACTTAATTTTTCAAACTTTGTTTTAATTAGTTCAAATTGTTGTAGGTTCACTATGTCAGAAGATAGAATCACATGAAGAAACAAAGAAATATTTTATAACATTTACATCTACATGATCAATGTGAAATTTTTTGGTTTATTTGCACCAAATTAAGGAAAGTAAGTAGTCTTATTAGTTAAGCTTGTACTTTCTCGATATATGCACATACCATTCGCAGATTAGTGTACAAGTGTATTTACTTTAAAAATAAAACTGTAATTTTTAAATGTGATCACTTACCTTGAGATTTTCCTTACAAAATACCGAAAAAAAAACTATTAAGTTAAGAGCAGCATTTGCACGTCTATCAAATGTTCTCTCGTCTCTATGCACAAGTCACAGAACCAGCGAGCAGATTTTCTGTCGTACAAACGATTTTTTGAATTAGACTTTTACGAATCTGTAAATTTTTTAATATACAGTATTTAACTAAATTTTTGATTACAATGGCACGAGAATGGAGATATTTTTACAAATTATTTATAGCATGCTAGCTGTTTTGGAAACGTCCCGTTACAGATTTTTGATTTTTTTTCGTATGTGATTATATCGTGAACACATTTAATTTTTTCTGAAACTTTTATTTAACATGACGTAACGAAAATTAAATACGAGTTATTTAAGGGAAAAAAATATAAACGACATTCGTTTTATTTTGCTTGTAAAAATTTTATTTCGGAAATTAATTTAAAAATTATTGGAATGTGTGTAAATAAAAACATAGCCAGAACTTCTGAATGTTAGTTAAACGTATCGTATCTTACAAAAATGTGTTAATCAACAGTATATAACAGTTTGTAACAATTGTAATTGCATATTTTCTAAGTAGGCTGGTTTACAAAAGGTGCCTATTGATCGTACGTCCATTATTCATTCTATGTGCAAGCATTTAAAGAACAAAAAAAGTCAAGTCATTATATTCCGTACACTAGACGTGGTATTCCTACATGTTGACTACAATTCACAGGAGGAAAAATTTCTACTCATTAATGGTTCATTATACATTTATCTTATGTCTATATTTTTTAGTCAGTTTAATGCTTAGGAAACTATATTTATGGAAATAAACATTAATTTCATTTTTACCTTATTGTGATACATAATATATAAAAAAGTAAAAAAAAAGTTTGGAGTGTCCGGGATTCGAACCCAAATAAAATTATTACCGGGTCGACACGTTAGCGCCTGAGCTACTCAATCAATTTTGTAAGAACGCTCAATAAAATATACGTTTACAGCAAAGCTTTTAAAATTATAAATTTGATGATTTTGGATTATTTGAGCTTTTAAAATGCTAGTGAGTTATTATTTAGTATTCCTGCTGCCACAAAGTTTCATTTTCTGTATGAGTAGAATATTTTTGTTTTCTCTTTTTATTATTAAATACGATATTCGTCCAGCAGCGGTAAAATACGTTGTAACGTACGTAGCCGTCTGTAGGGCTAAGTGTACTGCGCATGCGTAGTTATATTAGGACAAGGAAAAGTCACAGATCAGTCCTGAATAGGCAATGACCTTACCCTAAACCCTTATACAAACGTTTAGGAATACCGATAAGGCCTAGGCATGACATATGCTGCACCTAAACCCTTATACACACGTTTAGGAATACCGGCCTAAGTGTCGTCCCACTTCACTGCCGCCGCGCACTGTACGCCAACTGGAGGAATTGCTGTTGGACTTGTGATGCCAGATAACTAGAGACCAAGAAATTTAGCAAATTAATTTGAGAAGACCTTATATTCCAATCTCCTGTATACGTTAGTTACTTACGAGATTGGTTCACTGTTATTGAAATACTTCCATGAGCACTTGGGACCTGCATGAAAACACACACTTCCACGCTACCGTGTCACGTGTACAACTGGCCACTCTATGGAGCAGCAGCCAATGTACAAGTAGCTGAGGACATATTGTAAACAGGACTGTGGAGTTCAGTCGGCAGGTAGTTGAACCCGCTATATTTCCGGGTCTTTAGAGATCACCTACCCAGGATACCGTCCCTTCCTATCAACAAGCTGAACCGAAGTCTTGTCGTGTGGCAGTGTTTAACTGGGATAAAGATGGCATAAAACCGTATGAGGTGGGACGTCTTAACTAAAGCCATTGATTTTTGGAGAAAATAATTAAACAAGAACGCGTTTCAGTGACTTACGTACACTACTGCAGCTCTGCTTCATGGTCAGTGATTGGGCGTTTTAAAGGCGTTCAAGTGGGGAAAAATAATAATTTTATATTTGTATATAATAGGGTTAGTTTCGTAGACATTATTAGAGAGTATATTTTCCTCTTACGAAAAAAATTTAGCTCAGCCAGTTTTTTCATTATGTCGGTTCAAAGTAAAAATTTGCATATTTTTACTTCATGCAAAACTTGAAAACCAGTACACATAATTAACTGGAAAAAGTCACATCAAAACTACATGCCACGGTCTACAACTTGAAGTATATAAAAACCAATTACAAAAAAGTGTTGTACTTAAAAAGATTTTTAAAAAATTTGCTAATTTTTTATTACTTTTAGAATTTTTTTTTAAATACAAAATATTTCAGTAAAGGGTTTTTATATGCTTCAAGCTGTAGACCGTAGCATGTGGTTTTGATGTGATTTTTTCAATTTAATTATGTTAACTGGTTTTCAAGTTTGCATGAAGTAAAAATATGCAAATTTTGCCTTTGAACTGACATTATGGAAAAACTGGCTGAGCTAAATTTTTTTTCGTAAGAGGAAAATGTACTCTCAAATAATGTCTACGAATCTAACCCTATTTTGTACAAATATAAAATTATAATTTTTCCTCACTTGAACGCCTTTAAATTCTCTCAGCATCTTTGGTGTTCTTCCCGCATGTCACAGACATGTAGTGTTGCAGTAATCTTATTATCATTGGCACAGTCTGCATAAAGACACGCTGTCCATAACCATAGGGGAGAGCAGCAGATGTGCATGGACTGCGGCTCGTGGGTTGTTGCCAGGTGGGGCTGCAGATAGTCGGAACTGTACACTCTTGATGAACGCGCCGTTGACCAACGACCATGAAATATTTGCCGGCTACTAGATGTGTTGTGACCACTCAGTAGTAATGGGCACTTGCACATCAGCGTGTCAATGGCTTTGGAGTCAACCAGCGCACAACTCTGTACAGCTCTTTTCAACTGCAGCCCTACCTGGCAACAACCCACGAGCCGCCGCTGACCATAAAATCAGCGGGTTGCTCTAGACATTACGTTGCGGCTGGGTACCTGAAAATTTAGTTTTCTTTTGGGCAAAAGCTAGAATTCAAACAACTTTAGGTTCGTGTCACTTTCGAAATTGGTCTTAAACAAATTTTAAACCTAAAGGGCGAAGAGCTCATCACAAAGAAGCAGCTGTATGCAGGCCCACTAATGTGTAGGGCCACGATTTTATCGAGAAAAGATTTTTGCCCCACTTTGCTTTTAAGTCTCATGTGCTCGTCGGCAATTATGCTTCATGGTTACTGGCAGCGAGTCTTTGTTCAGACACGTTTCTCGTTTGACTGCACCAATCAGTAAAAGATTATTGTTACTCCGTACGTCTGTAATTTGCCACGGCAAAAAAGAGTACAATCTTTCAATAACAGACGATGTAGCAGAGCTGCATATGTGCACAAAACGCATTGAAACCAAATATTGCAAAAATCTTTTCGCCATGAAATCGTGGTTCTACAATGTGGTATCGCTAGAGATGATGGCATATCGCAAAATATTTTGGACCAACATACCCATGAAAACGCTGTAGTTTCGTGCAGCATATATAATTGGCTTGTGTACGTCGAACACAACATATATGTCTGCAGACCAATAAAAGGCATTTAATCTTTCAATAGCCGGATTCTTTTTGGATCAGTCAAATAGGGTAACAGCTCCACGTGCAAGATAAAGCCAATCATCTTCTGGTAAGCTGCACGTACGCTGAAATCTAGCGAACAGTCAAGTTTTACCGCGATAAACCATCATCTCAAGGTATCGCTGTACCAGCGAGCAGTACCTGTTGTCTGCTTGAGTAAACAAATATTCTTGGAGGCTAGCGTACAGGTCTGTGAACCCACGAATTTTCCACGTCTCTAGTAATGCCACACCGACACAAATTTTGGGTGGAATTACAACGCGTCTAGCTACTCACCAAAATGGCTGACCGTCGCTCCAAGCGTCCGCTGACAAGGGCAGTATCACAGAAAGTTTCGCAAACCGCCAAACTAACATCTCGCGTTCTAAACTGTCGAAGCTCACGCTCAGCAGATAAGTCACGATCCTCTGGCCCCGAGCTCCACGGAGCTTAGACACAGGAAATTACTCCCACCAAGCTGCGCGGTGAGCTGCATGTGTCAGATGCTGCGGCCGAGTCCATAAACAACACATTCATCCCTCGTTTTGTCATTAGAGAAAAGATAGTTTCTCTTCAGAAAAAAAATTGTGAGAAAACGACAATGTTGCCATAACTTTGACATGCAAAATACAACTACATATAATAACAATATAAAACTTCATGCTTTAGTAGCCTATATACTCACACATCCCCGCAGTTACATTGAAGAGTAATACATTTTAAGGCCACTGCCTACCTTGGGATCTTGGCAAAGGCACGAATAGGAATTTACAAGTTAAATTATATTCGGCGGGACTCAGTCACCGTTGACAATATCACTTTCGAACGGAAACCATTTCCTGTACTAAGACGAGGAGAATATTGGTACAGGAACAAACATTTGGGAAGAAAAAAATTATGACTAGGTGTTTACGATAGGCGTTTTAGAGTGTTTTATTTTGCGGATGAAACTACTTATCTGTTCACAGTTTTCAGGATATAAGAACAGTCTACGATGGATTTCAGTAATGTGGGTGGGACGCAGCCACGAGTTGCCGCAAAAAGAATTTTCCAATATTTTGTTTCAATGCATTACGTGCTCAAATGCAACTTATACCTCATGGTTCTTGGCCGCGTGTTTTTGTTCAGACAAGTCTCTCATTTGATTGCACCAATCAGAATAAGAATATTGTGACACCAAACGACTGTAATTTGTAAGTAAACCCCAAGACAAGTACGAGTTAAAACACCCAATCAAAATGCAGTGATACAGTTGTGTCCTTCAGCTACTAAAACCCAACGGTGCAAAACTATTTTCGTCAAAAATCGTGGCCGTACTAAAAAGCCAATGGTGGTATACACGCAGGTTCAAAAGGTACTACCAGAGCAACATGAATGGGTTACTAACCTGTATTAACACGTCTGATCCCCAACGTCAAGGTTGGGCTGCAGAAGAAGTACGTCGTGGTTACTCATTACAGCGCTCAACTAGCGAAACGACACGAGATAAAACTACAGACATCGCCAGTGTGTCAATATCGTGACGTGGACTATACTGTTGAACACGTCATCAACTATGCTACAAGGCGCAAGACATCAAAGAATGGCTCGCTGAAGTGCTAGAGCAAGAAAGTATCCAATTAAACATCGAAATTTTCATGAACGAAGAAAAAATCCATAACATCTGCAATAAATATGCCAACAAGATCGGCAGGAGGCTCGAAGAGTTTGACCATTGTTATGCCTTGCAAAACGACGAAAACTCCGATGACCCCATAAGGAAAGTCTCAGCTAAACGATCAGGAGGTCACTTGAGTCAGTGACATATATAAACGGCGAAGAAAGCAGGTTTTATTAGGGAGGGGGGGGGGGAAGAAAATACCTTAGTCGGCGCCTAACATCGAGTTCTTTAGTGCAGGTGAGGGGTGACATGAAGTGAATATTGAGCGGAGTCGCGATATGAAGGGGAAGGGGGACGGAGATATTCGAAAAAAAACCCGCCGACCAACGGTATCGTCCGGCACGATTCCCACATGCGAAAATCCGGGGCCTGAACCCGCCGGGAAACGAACCCAGATCGCTCTGGTGGGAGGCGAATGGTCTAACATCCACCGCGGCCCTGGGTTTTATAGGAACACAGGCAGAAAGCCTAGTAATGAAATGAAAGCAAGAATGAAGAGGCAAGGCGAAGAAAGAAGCAAATGTATGCTGTATACTGCATTACTTTTGCAAGAAACTGTGCAATGCTAGCGGACGGAGGAAACGCTGGTCTTCGGGTCATAAAACCTGTATTAATAGGTATGATAAATGTTTATCAGAGACAATCATGTTGGAAAAGGAGAGTGAATTTTGTGGAAGGTAATGTTTCAACTAGCAGTCAATTGTTAGCTGCCTACCTATTTTAATTACTACAAACACGGTCATCAAACCAATACATTAAGACTGCCTCCTTTCCACCCTCTCTGAACAAATTCTGACTACACCACTGATATTCAACATACTGAGAATACACAGTCTGATAACACCCCGCTTCGCTGAGAAGGGTTCAAATATGCAGAAAAATATTACCATGATTACGCCGTTTATTAGAACTCTTCAGAAACTAAATGAACTCTGTCCTCAATGCGTTCACCTATCAAAAACCTGTAGTATTCGCGTCAAGCAAAGAACAGTGATTAATGAAACACCAGGTACCAGGCCCGTGAAACTCGCGTAATAATTCGAACGGATGTTACAGGGGGTTTCCGCCCTATTCGATATGGCTTCTCGGGCCTTCGGCAGTTGGTGTGAGAGGGCCATGCGGCCCATAATAAAAGAGCCTGTGGCCGTTGTGAAAGCCCATGTGGCCCACAGTGAGAGGGCGTGCAACCCATGAAGACCTGTGGAGCACGGAAAATTTTATATACAAAAATTATAAACTTCTAGAGTCATGTGAATAAAATTTGGTACACTTATGTAAAACGGTACGCTGAAATCGAAGGGGGAGGGGGGGGAATTGAGTTTAAAACACATTTAGCGGGTGTTTTGGGTCAACGAATTTTTCTTATTTGATCAAAAATCGCTAAGTACAGATACAAATGTGTTAAAAGTAGTTAACAGTTCAAAGCGCAGCTCCGTAGGTAAACGGTTCAAATGTTATAGGCCCCCAAACGTTGACCCTCTTAAGAAAACATTAAAAAAATGTTTTCGCCGAAGATTTTTCCCCGCTAAACTTTAGACGCTCTTAAAAAAAACTAATTGGTTTCAAAAAAATTAGGAGCATCCCGAATAAAAGGGTACCCCTTAAAAATAATAAATTTGAAAAATCCTTTTCAGGGTATCGAAGAGTTAAAGGCGTTGGACCCGCAAAATTTAATTTTTTTACATTTATGCCAAACACTGTTCAACTTTTGAATATCAGATAACACGTCATTTCCCCAAATAAAAAAAAAATAGGATCCATAGTTTTTGCAAAATCACTCATCAAAGTCACGAAATGGCCATTACGGTGCAGCCAAAATAAAAAAAAATAGTAATTAACTAATTAATTCAAAATTACGGGAACTGAAAATCAGTGTATCAATGCATTTCATGACATGTTTGACAAAAATTAGTTTTGAATATTTCAGTAGTAGCCGAAAGTCAGAGTTATGCAAAAATTTACTCATTTTCATCAATTTTTAAAAAATACAAAAATATATCACTTTGTGTTTACAAAAGTGTCTTGTAGTAGTTCACATCATTAATTATCGATATGAATTATCTTGTTTCTGCAAGTTAATTATTATTTATTGTTTTGGCTACACCGCAACTGCCATTTTGTGACTTTGATAGGTGATTATGCTAAAACTATGGGCCCTAATTTTTTTATTCGGGGAAATGACATGTTATCTGATGTGTAAAAGTTGAACAGTGTTTGGCTCAAACATAAAATTTTGAATTTTTACGGGTCCAACATCCTAAGTACCCGTAACGAATTTCACGTCCATATCACAAATCGTTTAGATTTTACAGTCATTTACGTGCATAAAAGTCGAAAACGTATCTCCCCTTTCCCCATAAGTATATATCATCGCAAAGGAGGGGAGAGCGCGGAGTTTCGAAATATGAAGGATGGAAGAGGCGCGGAAAATATTTTGCAGCACTGTACCTCTAACGGTTCGGGCGCGCGCACCCTCAAAGTCGGGCAAATTTTGTTGAAAAAAAAAAAAAAAAAAAAAAAAAACTAGTGTTTTCGAGTAATGATATGAAACTGCCGTTTTTAAAACTTTTCTAATGTTGCTTGACTACGTACCTCGAGGAGTGCACTGCAGTGACCGTTCATACCGTCGATGTTGGCTGTATTTCTCTTTGCTAAAACTTTTTTCCATCAGTTTATTTTTGAACATTTAAGTTTCTAGGGCATAGTAACCGACTTTAGAACCAGATTGAATATATCAGTAAGGAAATAGTTTTTTTTTAAAATTAAACTTGGATTGTGGGATTACCGAAGGAACATTTTTTTTTAAGTTACTTTCACCAGTCTCACTACCAAGTCATACTTTACGCCTTATCAAATCTGGGTGTGTAATAAATTAGCCTGAAATAAAATATAAAAGCTTTCATTCTATTACTGTGTTTGATGCCGCACCTTAAGGGCGCCGCCTACCCGCGCGTGAGAGGCTCCAAAGTGACGGAGCAGTAAGGTCGACCTTGAAGCGCGCATCAAATGCCGCATCACCTCAACGAGCCAAGCTCTGAAATAGCGTGCAAGGTTCCCGCCGAACGGTTTTTACTATGGGACATTAAGCGGTGACCATATAATTTTATTGGTGGAAAGTCTGTAGCAAAGTTCAGTGCAGGTCGCAATCTGAGTTTCACATGCATCCGGTTAGTACATTTTGCAGCACGGTAGACTGAAAAGGCCGTTTTTAGCCATGTTGGAGGGCTTAGAAACTGTATTTTCAGTGAGCGTGGTGTCTTAACAATGAGGTTCCGACCTTGTCTGAAGTTTGTTTTCTTTTCGTGCGTTGACACAATGAGCACACGTGGTATATTTTCGTAGAAAAAACCTGTTTACGAACACACTGCAACGCATTTGAAGCGTGGGGTAGGCGGCCGCCTTAAGGGGGATCAGTACCCGCCAATTTGGAACAATGGAACTCCTACTTTTAATTTGGCCGATACACTTTCCAACGTGTTTTAGACATGTACAAGGCACATGGCATAGTTTTGTACATTATATACAGTTGGTATTGCTCGACTAGTGCTTACTCTGCATTTGTGACCATGCACAAAAAAAATAGACCCGGAAGATTACTAGTCGAAAATTAAGAAAGGTACTGATGATGTAACAAATTGATAATGCTTAAGACAGTAACTTCGAGGAGAAAATTAATAATTCAAAGATGACGGGTACCGATTCCCGTTAATGTACGCTAACTCTGCCAAAGGCAGTTGACGATACAGTGAGCACTTCTGAAGACTACCTTGTCTAGAATAATTATTAAAAAAATAATATTTACTGAGAGCCCAAACAATAAATATTTGAGTATGGTGCAATCTCTACACTTAGGTAGTTAGGGTACTTTGTTTATAACGAAATGTGGCAGGAAAATACAAATTATATCTGTGCCTCAGAGGCATAAGACACTATGTCACAAGTGAATGCAGCTATTTAATATAAAAAATTTGGTTTTGACCCAATACTGTCTTTGTGTTATATGCCACTAGAAAGTACTTAAAACTGTGGGAAAAGTTTGTGTTAAAAAGTGCATTTTGAGAAAACGTGGCCATAGTGTCCTATGCCTCCGAGATACATACATGAAAGGTAAAAAGTAACTATCTCAGTTTATCCCGAACCACCAATACGAAGTCCCCCAACTCCTGTCTGCAGTCGTGCTGCACCATTCCCTTACATCACACGCCACACTGGCTTGCCCCCTCCCCTTCCCCCCACCTAGGGGGCCGTGGCAGCGCAGCACACGCCAAGTGAAGAAACAGGTCATTGCCGCAGCGAGCAGAGAAGTGGGTCATCAGGGCCTCCAGCGGCTAGAGTTAGCACCCGTGCTGGAGAGAACCGTGGGCGGGGATGCAGAGAGAGACAGACTGTGGTTGGTGGAGAAGACCCAGGCGCTGCGACAGAAGACCTGGAATGGTGAAATAAAAAAGGGCTCCTCCCCTGGCCGAGACAGCAACCTCTCGTGGCTCAGTTCCCGACCCCGACACTGCCACGCACGCACCCTCGCAGAGATTTACAACACGACCCGGTATAAAAAAAGACAGCTAGCTGCTGAGAGTGCGGATTCATGCAGGAAGTTTTATAAGGGGCCGCTACCACCCACGAGGGCGAGTCCTCCAGAGGCTGTACCATCCAGTTACGTAACATAGTTTACTGATCCTTTATTGAATGTACCGAGTGAGGTGACAACGGTAACACGTGGGACTCGCCTTCTGAAGGATCCGAGTTCGATTCCCGGCTCCGAGCATCCTGAATACGGTTTCCCATGGGGTCTCGAAATCTCTCCAAGCTGATGCTGGGATGGTTCAAGAGGGCGTGGTACATAATTCAACACTAATAGCATTAATCTATAACTGTAGGTTTCTCGAAGCCAATAAGCAAAAATTAAACAATAGCAATCCTAGACAATACTTATAGCAAACTTTTTAAATAAAATGGTTTCTAGTGTTACGAACTTCTGAGGCACAATCTCTGACGCCGAAATATCGTGCATTTAACTGCGGCGCAAGAGATCACGCGTAACAAATTAGTAATTCTGGATAAATATTTACTCACAAAATTAGCTAATACTATTATCTAGGATTGTCATTGAGTATTTTATCCATACTGGCTTCGAAAAAAGCGTAGAAATCAATTAATGTTTTCAGCGTTTATTTATCTACTACACACTCAGTGTTAGACAATTTTATTGTATTTTAAATTTCTGAGCCATAACATTTCTTTAAATTGTTTTCCCAAAAGTTTCTCTTCGACAAAGCACAGAATATATTCTTGGTAAGATACTTGACATAAATAATAACGGCATATTTCATTAATTTGTCATGCAGAATCATTGCAAGTCAATTATAGATTGACTTTCACGAATTATCTTGCAATGATTCTGCATGACAAATTAATGAAATATTAAATTATTATTTACGTCAAGCAATTTACCAAGAATATATTATATGCTATTTCGAAGAGAAAATTTTGATAAAACATTTATAATAAAATTGTCTAACACTCCCCCGTAACGCCACGGGTCCCTCCCTATTTATGTTATTTTAGTATATTTTAATTTTTTTTAATCTCCTGAACGGGAGTAGATGTCGCAAAATCATCGTGTAGAAATGTTGGAAACTGTGCGTAAATGTGTAGTCTGATTGATTCAAAACGAAAGTTTTTTTTTTGTTTTTGTTTTTTGTTTTTGTAATTTGGGCTAGTTACTGACTTTAATAAAATGTAACTACAATAATAATTAGCCAAAATTATACAAATTTGTGTTTTGAAAATTAGGATACATAGTATAAATAATTCCCAACATTTCTATGTAACGGTTTCGCCATATACTCTCTCTTTCAGGGTTTACAAAACTACATTCACAAAAATAGTGTAAATATAGGAACCCATGATATTCAGCCCAGCCTGGTGATTTTACAGACTTAATTTTTAATTATTTTAAGAAACATAATTTTTAAGTCTAAGAATCCCTACGTTGTTTTGTCACAAACATACTATAGTTTATACCTATTTATTTGGTAGCAATGAACATCATAGTTTTCCAGATTTTTGCTACCAAAGTATCACCCATTTTCGTATGAAAATAAGCTAAAATCAAGCAAAATAATTTTTTGCACACAAACGGTACATTATTTTGCAAAAACGCCTGCACATAATTGTGCATAGTATGACTGTTCTTAGTCCAACAAGTAAACCTTAAGTTAAAAATAAAAAATAAAAAATTATATGTTGCTCACAGTCCTTTAACAACTATGAAAGAGCTGATGATCTTCAAAAGGCTGAAAAGATTTTCTTGAATTATAGCTAAGAACACTCCGATCAAGTAATTTTTCAATCGGTTCATCCGTTTAGGAGCTACGATGCCACAGACAAACACACAGATACACACGTCAAACTTCTAACATCCCTCTTTTTGCGTCGGGGGTAAAAAATAAATCTGACTACCTTTAATCCGATCTGTTCAACTGAGGAACAATATAATAGATAAATATTTATGCCGCAAAACAATTTAATAATTGCTGACAAATGAAAAAAATATTACGCTGAATACGCCAGTTCCATTTTGATATTCATACAAACAAAATTTATACTCGGGGAGTTTTATAATAATTTTCACGCGCACAAATCATCACATGCCTGACAGCAAAACTCAAATGCGCTCAATTTGGTCACAGGTTGTTCGCTATAAAGTGAGTATTTATTAATATCGTCTTTGTCTGGAATAATAATTAAAGATAATATTTAGGACTGTGACCTTAGACGCTCAACTTTCTGTACGATACAATAAATACACTTGGATTATGTCTCAGATTGCTTTGTTTATATTTTTAAAAAATGTCAGGATACTACAAATATTCAAAATAGGGTTTAAAAAGTCCTCACTTTATATCGAATCACCTATAGCTAGAGACATGCAAAATTCGCTTTTTTTCTTGCCACCAGGCTAGACTCCAAATGGTTATATACTCGTGCAACTTCCCCCGTAGGCAAAAAATGCCATGGTCTGCTGGATAAAATGCATCTGACCAATAGTAAAAAGTTGCATGTGTGAGCGACCAACCTGCTATAAGAGGTCACACACGTAGCTGATATCACATAGAGGCTACAGTGTCATCTCATGCTGTCACTGTGTATATATAGTACTGCTAAGTATAGTCTGTTACCTAATAGTAACGCGTATTTTGCATGTCTCTACCTATAGCGGCTTTGTACAAGGTGGTTACTCATTGCAACAAAGAAAATTCCCTTTTTTCTCTCATTTCCCTGACAGAAAACGAAAAATTTCCCTGATTTTCACAAGTATAAACAAAACATTTTGACATTTTATTCAACATGCTTTCCAATAAAGGTAAATATTTCAAGTACTTTATGATAATACTGCCAATGAACTTGACAAAACATGCAGCAGAAATACTAACAAACTTAATAGAGTATAATCACACATACATGACAAAAAAATTTTTGAACCAAACAACTATAATTCTCTCAAAACTCCATTATTTTCCTTCCTACGCCTTTTGCGGAAGCTCAAAATGAATTAGACAAGTAAATTCCCTGAAATTTTTCAGATGGACCAAAATTCCCTGAAATTTCCCTGATATTTCCAGATTGCCACAATTTTCCTGATGATTCCAAGTTTTCCAGGTGAATCGCCACCCTGTCTGTAATATGTAGGCCTAAATCAGAGTCAGGATAGAAAAAAAATCCTTAGTGGTGCGTCGAAGTAAGATATTGCGAATAATTACCTACCGAGCTCAAAATTAACTGCACAATAGATAGGTAAATCGGCATTTTTAATCTGACAAAAGAATTCTCAAAAGTCAAATCTGTGGAGACATGGTTGAGTAGCACAGTAGTTTCTGAATGGCTTTCGAACTACAAATTCTGAACACTGCATTTCATGGTCCAACAGTGCCGAATCCTAAATTATTAAGACCTTTTATTTAAGCATCCTGGTAGTTTGACCACGTCCGAGTACGCTGAGAACGCACTCTCACAACCAAGAGCGCACTCAACCCAAACGACGCGAGTGCAGAAGGCAGGAAGAAAACCCCAACTTCACGCAGTCATTACCTGGGCGGAACCAATCATCTCCACTCATCCTGATGAAGCTACAAAAACCCTCGCTAATTGCTTTATCAAGATCTGAATTGCTAATTAGCTCGTCCGCTTCCGCAACACTCGGGCGAGGTATAACAAGGCCGGGAGCTAGCGAGGAGCGAAGAAAACAAGCGGGAAGGAAGAAGACGAGAAGTGCTGCATATTCCTGAATGAAACTTAATCACATCTGGATGGTGTAAAACAGAACCTCCCTTGATTAACATATCCCGGTTCCGCAAGCCTTTAGAAAAATCCACCTGAAATGCAAATTAAATCTCCTTGCCCTGACGGTTGATATCTTCTGGAGTCGATTCACATTTTCCATTTCAATACAGTTATTTCATTATTTTTAATAATAAACTAGACAAAAAGAAATGCGAAAGGTTCGAATTAATCGGTTCATTCTACTAGACAGACCCGCATACATCTCCAGCTACACTAAACCGAACTTTAAAAATGCAAAAAAAAAAAAAAAAAAAAAAAAAAAAAAAAAAAAAAAAAAAAAAAAAAAAAAAAAAAAAAAAAAAAAAAAAAAAAAAAAAAAAAAAAAAAAAAAAAAAAAAAAAAAAAAAAAAAAAAAAAAAAAAAAAAAAAAAAAAAAAAAAAAAAAAAAAAAAAAAAAAAAAA
>PNEQ01017876.1:0-15102 GCA_003012365.1 Medauroidea extradentata | reverse complement strand
AAACCTTCGGTGTGTCTAACTATTCAGTTCGTAAGGCACAGAAACTTTTTAAAGAAAGAGGTGTTTTGGCTGAACCACAACCTAGACATGGAAGAAAGCTTCCAACTGAAACAGTAAGCAAGGTTCTAAATTTTTATCAGAGTGATGAGCAGTCTAGAATAATGCCAGGAATGAAGGATGTGATAAGTATTGGAAACGAGCATCAGAGAAAGCGGCTAATACTGGGTAACCTAAAAGAACTGTATGCAGGCTTCAAGAAAGAGTATCCCAATGTCAAAGTAGGATTCTCAAAGTTTTGTGCTTTAAGACCAAAGTGGTGTGTTCTCGCTGGTTCTATAGTGTATGTGTGTGTACCATTCACCAAAATGTAATTTTACTGCTGCATGCATCCAAAATAGAAGGTACGTACAAGGAAATAATGAAGTTTCTTTTATGTGATGATGCAAAGAGGGAATGCATGCTCAGACACTGTAACGAATGCCCTGAAAAGAATAATCTTGTCAGCCATTTACAATCTCAATTTACTGACTTTGATGGAAGTGAACCTATTGAATTTTCACAGTTGATTTCCACTGATAGAACTCATTTGGTAAAAACCACTTCTTCGTTACATGAGTTCATTGATGATCTGACAGACAAAATAGAAAAATTAATTCCTCATTCATTCATAGCAAAATCACAGTCATCCTTTCTTAAAGATTTAAAAGAAAACCTTCCAACACACACAGCTGTAATTTTGCTAGATTTTAGTGAAAATTATTTGTTCATAATTCAAGATGAGGTACAAGGGTATCACTGGACTTCTGAATCTTGTACTTTGCATCCTGTTGTTGTGGATTGTATTAATGCTGATGGGGAGAAAATTACATCTTCTCATTGCATTGTTTCAGATGATTTAAAACATGATGTGAGTATGGTCTACAAAACTAAGGAAATAGTTTTAAAATAGTATATAAAAGATAATTTTCCACATATCACACAGATACATTACTTTACTGATGGCTGTGCAGCACAGTATAAAAATAAGTTTAACTTCATAAATCTCTGTCATCATCAGGAGGATTTCCAAATGAAAGCTCAGTGGTCCAACTTTGCTACTAGTCATGGCAAGTCAGCGTGCGATGGTATTGGTGGAACTGCAAAACGTCTAGCTAGAAAAGAAAGTCTTCAGAAACCCCTTGACCAGCAGATCACAACTGCTAGAACATTTTTTGATTTCTGCAACAATAGCATCGAAAAAGTTAAATTTAATTTTGTTGGAAGGGATGACATAGACTTAACGCGCTCCTCCCTCCAAACTCGTTTCAAAGAAGTTCAGACGCTCCCAGGAACTCGCAGTTTTCACAACTTCAAACCACTCAATCATGCAGGCACCATTGAAGCAAGAAGATTAAGCAGTGATAAAGAACCCTCCCTCACTTTCAACCTGAGAAGGCTCCCTCAACTTTTGGTGAATGCTGGTGATATGTATTCTGGATGTTTTGTCGCTTGCAAGTATGATAATTTATGGTATTTTGGAATGATAACAGAAATTAACCAAGATGAGGGAGATGCTTATGTAAAATTTCTTCACCCGAACGGTCCTTCACCTTCATTCTACTGGCCTAGCCATGATTATTCTTGTGCAATACCTTTTCCTCATATTCTTGGTATTGTACAATCTCCCAGTACAACTTCTGGCAGAACATATAACTTTTCTAGTGAGTGTATGACATTGATGGAAGAAAAAATGAAGACCACACAGATTAAACTCGGATAATAAGAGACAGCATTGAACTATAAAGGTAATCAACTATTCTGTGTAACAATTAGCAACATCATATATACTACATGTATAAAAAACAATTTTTAGCATAAAACATAGGCTACATAGAATTTAATTAATTATTGCATTTTCGATGATTGTATGATATGGATTAAATTATTTTTAATTATTTTTCCTAGGTCCTACAACATACTTACTATAGTTAAAATTTTATGACTAGGTATTTTGATCGTTTCCTTCAAATACTGTTAAAACTTAAAAGTCTTAACTTTGAGGAAAATTACTGTAATAACTAATAATACGTTAGATTTAATGTTAAACATCTTTTTTGCATTGAATTTTTAATGACATGTATTTTTAAGTCACACATTTGCACAAAAATGCTACTTACTACAATATTTTTCAATTTAAAATTTTAAAAAAATTTATAAGGAGTAAAAAAACCACCAATTTTATTCTTTGTGAAGAAAGTACATGTCTTTACAATAATTTTGAACATCAGAAACTATAGGTTCCATCTTGCCCACACTTTGAAAATCAAGATTTTCTAAACATCTATTTTCCACATAAAAAAATCAATACTCAAATGCTTAATTTTTTTTTTTTGTAATTTGTAGTAGGTATATCTTAAGAAATGGGGTATTTTTTTCTGAAATCCTTATAGTTTCCTTGACATTTGTGGATAATTTCAAAGACATCTTATTATTTATAGTGGAGAAACAAAATAAAATGGGAGTACATGTGACTTACATTGAGTCCCTCGTGACAAAATTGAAAATGCAGATATCATCAAATTTCAAAAATCTGTAAAATGTAAACTATTAGAGATACAATTGAAATATTTCAGGGGGTTTCTGTTAACAATAAAGAGAATTAATAGAAAACGTTTCATTAAAATCTAAAGTGGTGGGTGACATGACCTCGTTGATTTGGCATGGAATGACCCTTATGCTACCAATACAACGAACCACTTATGCCCCCAAGACACCGAACCACTTATGTTCCCAAGACAACGAACCACTAATGCTCCCAAGACAACGAACCACTTTGTTCCTGACTCAACAAAGCACTTACAGTAAAATCTTGTTGTTACGACCCCCTTTATTACGACCATCAAATTTTTACGACCCTTTTCTGAGGAACCGTGACAAAATTCAAGTCGAAAAAGTTGAAAATTTAAGGAAAATCTTCAGAAAAATATATTTGTTTCCATTGTTACTCACTGATGTATTTTCCTTTGAGTGTACTGTGCTACAAGAAATGCACAGCTAAAAATAGATAACACCCCTTCTGACTGTCCATGCCAGCCAATACCCATTCACTTCCCCCACCCACAACCCCCCCAGCAATCAAGGCAGATTGTGCTTGTGTGCACACGCATCAACTGCCGTGCCTTTTCTACTGTAGGGTGGCGACGAGACAGCAAGGCACAGAGCAGCAGGGTGGTGGTTAGGGCCGCATATAGCCCTCCACTTGTAGCCAAGCCCTAGCCACATTCCTGAGCCTTGCCTTCTCCTCAGCTCCAGACAGAAGTGTACGTTGCAGCTGAGGCTGCAGCCACCCCCCCCCTTCCCAAACTGTCTGATAGTCATGTGCAACTTGCACCCTGTCTTGTCACAAAGCAGAGCCAAACGATCATTACTCCTGCAGAGCCTCCCAATCTCTCTGTCATTGTTTTGCATCAGTGTCTGGCAATGGCCTGGTTGGATTGTGGAGGGGCGGAGGCGAGGTGACGAGACAACGCGTTTCTTTTTTTTTTCCTCATTACCTCACAGCATTCGGTCCTTAAGGCGGCCGCCTGGATGGCGTTTGAACTGCGTGCAACGTGTTCGGAGTTACGTTTTTTCTCATAGATCAGTAAAAATGTACGTGCGTCCACAATGTTATTGTCAGACTACTCGTGAATGTGACTTTTAAGACACAATGCACATTGGAAGCATTATTTTGAAGCCCTCAAATCAGCATTTTCACGTGGTTATTCCTCAAGTATTCCCTTTTTTACTGTCAGCACTGAAACGACTGGCCAGTAAAGCTCTGTTTAAGAAAGCCAAACTGTCAGTAGTCTTTCAGTAGAAGCAAAATAGGAACGCTTTTCAGAAGAATTTCCCAGTAGCTAATAATGTTTATGCATTCTATTACATATATTTGATGTCATATGTAATGTTTATGTTTACAATGTTACTTATACAAAAAAACAGTTACGCAAGTTGTAACTTTAATAAATAGCGAATATGTTTCGCAAGTACCTGTACCAATGAATGCTGTGAACATTGTGAAATAAATAACCCCGTAGTTTCTTTATTTTGACAGGGTATTACTTTTAATATCACTTCTTTCTTCGCTGACTTGTTTCATTCCACATTACGCATATTTTATTTAAGAGTTATTCTGTTGGGATTCTCTTTATTTCGAAATATGGAAGGACTGAAATTTTAGTTTAAAGTCTTTCGTGAGACCATTAGCACTTAATTATTTAAATAATTAACTTCTTTTGATTTGATCTGCAACTCGCTCAACGGCGAACGCCACGAGTATACTGTATTAGGCAATGCACTCAAATGCCACTTCACACAAGCCACAAAACTTACGTGGATTAACAAAAACATTACTTGAATTACAACCAGCACACACACAAAACATACACACAATTTTTCTCACATCACGTCACTCGTCAGACACTTCAGACCCAAGGTTTCCCATTTGCAGCACAAATTATGTAAAAGCAGAACTGTCAACAAAGAAACAGTCCCAAACATAACATTGATATATCTCACTTTCATTATAATAATTCAACTTTCAGTAAACGAAGCTTTTAATTATTCACGAACACCGCGATTCTATAAAAATTCACACAAGTATCCACAACAAAATGCAATAAATCCACTACAGTAATTTACGTATGTTTTCACCACACTTGCACAAATCAGTTTGTAACGATATTTCTTTGAAGCTTCTAAGTTTGTAACTTCACTTCCAGCATTCTTGCAAGCACGAGAAGGCTACGCAATTTGAGGTTACATGAAACCTTTTGGAGCGAGAAATGTATATCACAAGCATGAAAACTGAGAGAAAAAAGATTCCAAACACAATTATCGTTTTATAGTTTAATATTTTTTCAAACGTTGGAGATGACATACAATTATAATACGATGATTGTGTTTGAAAACAAGTATACTTTTTCGCAATCGCTAATGATGCTCGCCGAACGCTGAATCGTCTGTTTTCGACACCCATCATGCTTTGCGTTTTCATCACTCGTTTGTTTCTGCTAAGACTGCCCTACCTCCAGCACGCCAGTAAACTCAGCAAGAAGTGACATCAAATATAGCCTCCAACCCAGACGCCAAATCCTTGCTCGTCAGTTACTGGCCAGCTGTGTCAGTATATAAAGAAATGCAAAATCAGTATTTCAATATACGGCCAAGATATATGTAACAGATTTATTCGAAAATGAGGTCTACAAGTACATGGACTTTGCTACAGTGACGTGTTCAATAAAATGATAGTGTCACTGCTTAAAGTACCACAGTAAAAATGTTACGGCAGGAGCACTGCACATGCATCTACGACTTTGGGCGTAGAGGCGATATCACAATACATGTGCCTGCCGGCGCCCCTCGTAGTGCCTCATAGATGTTTGCCTCACACACACAAACACACCCTTGACCAGTCTGCCTTATTAAAATAAGAAAAAAAGAAAACAATCTGGTGACACTTTTTTCCTCTAGCTTTCCATCAGGTTGTGCGCATCAGAATTGAGCTCGGCTTGACCTTGACAACTTCTGCTATGTTACTGTACTGATCAGTCGACACGTGAAGCATGAGGCTGTGCAGGTTGCTGCAGCGAAAAGCCGCAAATACAACTAGTGTCATCTCTGTATGCTACACATAGGCTGATAAGGTTTTTGACTATGCTTGCAGAACACGGAACGACTGCAGCCAGCGTGCTGAAGAGAGCCAATTTGCCTCTATCTGCAGTGCAGAGCATTAAGGGGTATGGAAAGGTACGATGTCAAGCGAACAACTGGAATACTCAACCGTCAATAAAATCTTAACTACATCAAATTTCAATAAGACTTTTTTGCAAAGCATTTATTTTATCAACAGACGTTTATTTATGTAGCACTATGCGGTAGTATGCTTTACTTTCGAGTAAAAAATTAAAAACTGTTTTTAGAAAAACAAGGGCTTGAAATCACAAAGATACAAAAATGGAAAACTGTCATTTTTATAATTTTTAATATGATAATATCTAGGCCTTCATAATAAACTAATTAAAAAAAAGTTGTGTTTTGATTTGAAAATAATTTTACTATCTGAACATCTCTGAGCGAGAGGTTTATGGATGCCAATGGACTAATTATGCTCACGAGATGTGATTTACTTTAAAATGTTTTAGATAGATGTAGATTGTAAAAATTATTTTGGTAGCTAAATTTTTTCCCGCTTTCCTCTTCCTCCACGTTAAGTGTTATACATTAATATATTTTAAATCATTAATTTCTAGTGATAAGAATTAGGGTGTATGTTATACACACATGGATGTTGTACTTGCATTAAGTGCAGCAAGTTGAATTTAAAAAAAATTATATTTTCAGATTTCATCAATGAAAAATAACGGCAATGCTGACAGTAAAAACAATGCTCAAAATTCTTCAGTAAAGGAAAAGGTTAGCTACAAAATGTTACATAAAACTGAAGTCCCAAAAATAGATGAACCTCAGTTTTTGGGACATTAAAGTTAGAATAAAACATACCTTATTTTCATGTAAATATGGTACCATTCATATTGAAATACCGTATTTCACCATATAATCGTCACATATTTTTTGCCAAATTTCATGCAAAAAATTGTAGGTGCGACCAATATTAGAGTAAAATACTAAAAACCTGTCGTAAAAATGTTTTTGTCACTGACCTGTATATTAAAGTCAGTCAATATTTTTGGCATAAATATTGACGTATGAACCCTGAAACAATTACTACATTTTTATGTAACTTTTTAAACTTTGGAGATTAGGTTGGTTAGCAACCTAATTTTATGCATTACAGTAGAAACCTGTTATAGTGTTCCCACTTATGTTTTCTTGGTTATAATGCTACCTTCATGTGGTCCCTAAAACTGTTTTGTAATAGGAACTCACCCTGTTATAATGTTTATCCATTTATAATGTAAACATTTTTTCAGTCCCTTGAGAAACATTATAACAGGGTTCTACTCTATTAAATATGTGCATTGGTGTGAACACATTTCGTGATCAGCCGTATTTACTAGTACTACTTGCATAGTAAAAATTGTGAATAAAAATTTACCAGTAAATAGGCACTTTTGGTTATTAGAAAACTGAACAATACAGTAGATTTTCATGTAACATTTCTCTTAAAGTTTTTGTTTTCGGCTTCTGTGAGTCGTGCTGTAAAAAATATAAATTAATTTAGCTTCGCTGACTGACATAAAATATTTCTGAAGTAGAAAGTGATTTACAATAACAACGGAATAGTTTTGTTGCATGTCTGTTACCGCACCGTTGCAGCGATTACAAACTTTGTTTTTATTTTGCGATGTCATAGATATGCTACGTTGAGTTGGGAAAGTCCATGCGCGAGAAAATGCACTAGATGGTGTACTGTTAATCTAGTAGCGCTATGATGTTCCACTTTCATTCCAGTGGAATATTTTAGTAATAACTATAATCTATTTTTGCTGCAACCATTTTGTTCTAATAACGTCATACTTCGTACTTGAACGTAGTTAACATCTCTGGTGTGACAATTACGCAATGAAAATACTTTTTACCATTTCTGTCATCTTAAAAATTAGACGAGATGATTGTGCGATGAAATACGGTATCCAAACATGCCTCAACACTAAACAAAAATATGTAACTATGATTCAACATAAAACCCAGCCATATTTTTACACACAAATAATTAAATAAAGGAGCTTGATGTATGGCTACACTAACAGCACTCACCTGCTATCACAGCACGCATGGATGATTTTGCTTCAATTTTAGGTCTGTCATTTTCAGCTGCTTTCTTGTTTCTAGAAGATTTCCTCGTGTTTTTCTTTTTAGAGCTGGCACTAGATTTCTGCCCACCATTTAGGTACAGTTCCTCCAGATTATAAAACCTCTTACGCACATCAACAACCTGCCAAATTTGTCCCAAAATGTAAATTCTATATTTAAACATTCAATTACAAAAATACAGGCTACTTGTAATAGTAAAATGACTGAAATATAACAGAGAAAAATAACTATCGTATTTACTCGTGTATAATGCGCACTTTAATTTCAAAACAACTGATAAAAATTCAGGGGTGCCCACTATAGACGGAAAATAGAGAGAAAAAACCGCCACGAGAAAAAAAGGGGGTGGGAAGAGAAGGTTGAGTCGTAAACTGGCGGGTGTCAAGCAAGAGAGGCAAAGAGATAGAATGTTTCTCACCCTCTGGTTCCATCATTACTATACTTCCTTTTATTTTTCTCTACCCCCTCCACATCTCTTTTCTGCTGTAACTGTCATTGCTAAAACCAATTTTGTTTGCAGTGGCAGGAAATTTAGTGGGTGGGCGGAAGCAATATGAGAAGTTAATTTTGACGGCTGTCTCATGATAACCATCTTTCCAAGGAAAGGAATAAAAAAGGACCACACTGTCTTCCCACCCCCACCCCCCCGAGAAAGGGAAGGCAAAGCAGGGTGGTGATTGGGGTCCTACAGTCCTCAGCTTGTAGCAACAACCCCCTGCCGCATTCCTGAGCCTTTCTTTCTTTTCAGCGCAAGCAAACGGACAGTAAATAAAAAAGACAAGCTTGCTCTGCTGTCAAGGCACATTATCTCGTTTTGGTGGGCCGGTGGAGGGGGGGGGAGGGCATGCTGGAAGCAGTGGACAGGACACAGCACAGTAAGAGTGGGGAAGGGGGAGTGTTGTCCAGGCAGACGTGAGCTGGCTGCTGGCGACCTTGGCCGGCTATCTGTAGACAGCTGCGGACATGACAAGCCACCCCCTAACCTCGTTCGCCCTCATCCTCTCCCAGCACACTCTATGACCTGTGAGTCATCTTTCCTCTCCTTTTTCTTTGTTAGCCACAGTTCCTTCCCTCCTCCGCCACCCAAGCGAATCCATCGTAGCCTCCCTCGCACTGCTTCACTATTTTTTACTCCCATGATTTTTTACATTCTAGCAAGGCACATAATTTTTTTCCCTGGAACTTGTTGCAAAAATCGTGGTGCGCATTATACACGAGGGTGCACTATACACAAGTATATACAGTATTTTCTGTACTGGCAGCACATATAAGAAATATATTTTGCATAAGACAAAACAAAAATTATTACGGGACATATGCCTGAAAATTAGGTTATAACTAATAATAATAACTGTTACAGAATACGGCTTATTTCCGCTAGGTTAAAACGTCATCACAGAAGAAATGTTGGTACAAAAAAATCTTCAGCATACAACTTATTTCCGCTCGGTTAAAGAAACATTATTACTACTAAGACATAACAGTACAAAAATGTCCAAATATTGTTACGCCGGCCGTTTATTACAACTAATTAGAAAGAACGCAACATTTCACAGAGCTTGCACATAAACAAAACAAATGCTTTTGTTTCACCTTCGCATGTGAGCAACGACAATGCGACACTATCGACAACATAGATGGAAGCGTACGAAAAAGTGAGAGTCAGTCTTGCACATAAGGCAATATTATTTCATTGATACATTTTTCTTCTTACTAAATTTTGAACCCTCATTTAAAAGAAAAATAGAAGAGTAGATAAGATGTCTCTCTCAATGTCAAAATAATTTTGAAAAACCAATGCAACAGCTCTAAAAATGTTGCCGGTCTTGGAGGTTCTATGATACTCGTATGTAATATAAAATACACACGATTATTCTCATACATTTAACGCTGGTTGTTCTTGCTGGCAAGGTTAATTACTGTGTCAATGGTCCTACAGTACTCATATGTAAACAAGAACTCTCGTACGTATTATTCATAAGACCGCCTGGCTGTTGATCCATATTCGTTCCTCCCATACTGACTAAGAAAACACCAATCAGCAAAGTAAAATAGAAAGTGTTGGGAAAAAAAACATCAGAGCCGTTATTATCTCTGTCCAAAGGAAGTAAAAGTAAACAGATGCTCTCGCTGAGTCTGCTAATTAAATCAATTCTACGCATACAACAAAGAAAATCGGTGCCCTCATTCCTAATTCCGTAACTTTTTGGTGACTTCCGTGACCATAAACCAAATTCCATGACTTTTCGGAATCTGTATAGCCGGTGAAGCTTTTGCTTAATTTTGAGCTAAAGAAAGGTCATATATCCGCTTCCATTGTATCTGTTTATTCAAAATACTTCACTCTACTGAAAAATATTACAGTTTCAATAAACTATGTTGCGGTATTCTTGCAAATAACTTCCAAAAACGGGCTTAGGGGGTGCATGAATCTATACTGACAGCAACGTTTCTGCTTAATTTTGAGCTCATGAAAGGTCATATAGCTGCTTCCAGTATATTTATTTATTTATTCAAAATACTTCACTCTAATGAAAAATTTTAATATTTCAATAAACTACAATGCGGCATTCTTAAAAATAACATACCAAAATGGACGTTGCAGGCGCAAGGAATTATGGCATCGGTAACGTTTATGGTTTATATTGAACTAAAAAAAGGTCGAACATCCACTTCAATTGCATGCTTTAAAAAATAACGTGTTTGCTTTTCAAAATAAACGTGTATCATTTTATAAAAACACGTAATTTTTAAGCTGAAGATGAGTGAATGCTGATTCAATGAAAAAAAAAAACTGTAAATGTAGACATTTTAGAGGTTAGGGATCGCTGAAAATTTGTAAAAATTCTAATTAACGACCCCTCTGAAATAACGACCCTATTCCCGGGAACCGTGAAGGGTTATTAAATCAGGAGTTGACTGTATAAGGATTGCGTTTGTCACAAATCAAAACAAGTGCCCCATTTCATTTATAAAATTTACGGTACAAAATTTTCATGAGCGTTAAACTTTTGCCTCGCAGCAAAACGTGCATCACTTCCGCATGGCTATCAATACAACTGAAGCGCGTGTTTAGATCCTTTGTCTCGCCAGCACCCAACTCTCGGGCGGAGAAAACTAGGATCTAGGCATTGCATGCCTAGATCCTTTGTGTCGCCAGCACATTACTCTCGGGCGGAGAAAACAAGGATCTAGGTACCATACCACACATTCATGTGTCTAGCTTGGCTAGCAGGCGACAAAAGCACACAGGAATGTGATGACCTTGCAAGCAGCTGTGGCTACCCGGCGTTGCCCTGTAATGCATAGCGTGCCTCGGTCCTGCCTTGCCAAGTAGAGCACAGCTGCCAGCAATTGATGATGTCGCCGGCCACGTGTTACTGCCGCCGTGCATTTCCTCGGCTCTAAGGCATCTGGAGGGCAGTAGTAGCCAATGTTATTTGTTTATGCAACCCCTATGATGTTTATATACAAGTAATAATGCATTAAAAATATTTCAACTAAATATTTATGTTTCTGGTAAAGGAAAAAAAATTTTTTTAGCCGAGAAATTCAAAAGTTACAAATACTATGTTCCATGATTTTGAACCTTCAAAACAATGACTCGTCTTACGTGCGGGATCGTCCTTTATGCCGGCAAATACGGTACTACTCTGCCGTTTTGTAGATGTCTGCCAATTGATTAAAAATATTTCACAAACAAGCTGATTAGTTTTCCTTACAAAAGCTATTAAACTCACTTTACACTTGTCAAAATTTCTCGGCACCCGATATTTACACATTTTTTGGGGACGTGTGTTAGTCATATCTACTGTTTTGAAGTGTAATACTGTGTGGAATTTTTGAAGACATTGATTAAAATAATATTTAACCAACACGTGTCCGATTATCCCTTCGAAAAAATACTAGAAAATTACTTCACACTTGCGAAAATGACTCGATGACTGACGTTTACAAATTTTCATTCGGGAAGTGGGTTGGTCATAACTACCATTTTGGGCGTGTTATATTATTTTTTAAATAATCTCACTGACATCTCTGATATTCCTTCGAAAAGCAACTGGAAACTCACTTTCCCTTTTAAAAATGACTCAGTATGAAATGTACACAATTTTTTTGGGATATGGGATGGTCAAACTTGAGTTAATAATTCTTTAAGATGTCTGTAAAACTCTCCCACCTCTTAGAGATCCAAAACCACGCACATCTATAAATAAGTAATAACAATCACGTGCAGAATAGGGCTGTAGCAAAGGCAACAAGTGGTAAACATCGAGGACTGGAAAAAGGGAAGAGGAAAAGAGCAGAGTTGCTGACAGCCCAACAGGGGAGTACGTGATTACGTGAAGCACGCTACTTGCAGTACAATGCTCGCCAAGAAAAATGCAGTGCACAACAAGCAAGGAAAATGTAACTTCTTCTTCTTCTTCTTCTTCTTCTTCTTCTTCTTCTTCTTCTTCTACTCTTCCACCTTGATAATTCTAAGTACAAAATTTTAGCCCCGAGCACTTCAAATTAACAAAGTTTTGCTGTATACTTTGACCTTGTGAAGACACTGAAGGTCATTTTGGGGAAGCAAGATGCCTTAATGAACTTAACGAACATCATCAAAACACCACAGATGTAATATTTGTAACATATCACTATGCGAGATTAATAATATCTTCTGGTGAGCTGCATATATTTAACATTACTAACACCCATCCAACAAAATTCAGTGAATTTTTCGGTAATATATGGGGACATAAAAAAATCATGTGACCTATGTAGTTATGCCTAATAATGCCTTGTAACGTCATCACAGTTGCAAAATTTAACTATTTACAAGAACTACAAAAAATAATTACATATATTTTCTTAGTTTCTTAGCTCTCTCAATTTCCTTTCCAGCAGTTTCTCTTTTTTTAACTCTAACATTTTGATACTGTGCGCTGCTCTATTCAACAATAAGGTAGCGATTTTACATATATACTCTCGGGAACTGTCAAAAACACGCAACAAAAAAAAAGTTAAAGATGTTAAAAAATGTGATATGGCACGTCGGAGAGTAACGTTCAGCTTGTGAGCACTACTACATTACACAGTTTGTCTACCCTTATTTCTTTATAACAAGACAAAAGCTTACTCTTCGTAGATAACAAGGCCGTGACAGCTAGAGTTACACGCTTGTCTTACCGCTGTCAGACCCCCCACCCCCCCCCCCCCTAAATTCACCAATCCACTTTGTACTTTCCCAAAACGGGAAACAACTTCCAATACCTTTCCCAGAAACTGTCAGTATTTTCTCCCCCTTAACAAAAGAATGCCCAACAGACAATCAACGTGTAACCCTCCCCTTCTCCTAGTCAATTATCAGCTCACTTTCATGCATATACTAATGCCGGTAAAGATAATCTCTATTATCGTGCGCACAACATGAATTTTCGTACCCAGCCTCTACCTACAACTGACCCAACTACTGAAATTTACAAATAATCACACGTCATTTATACCATTTTTCAAGTTTTGACAGTTTGCAGTTTTTTAAATTTTCCTGGTTAAGTGAGTAACTGCTTGTGTTACAATCTCCTCCAGACTGTAAGATTTCTGGCGCAGACACTGTGATCAGATCATCGGCTTCATGGAATTTATCCGAGATGAAGGTGATTGATGCATGTTTAACTTTGTCTTCTAGGGTGCTTAAGAGTATTGCACCATGGTGGAGTGTGTGTGTGACTGTGTTACTGCCAAGCAAAGTGAAGGCACGACAAAAAAAAAAAAAAAAAAAAAAAAAAGAAGGGGCACAGTGGTGACCACACATCAGGGTGAGCTTATGGAAAGTAAACACGACTGAGCAACGGGTAAGAACGGCATAAGTGACTTAGTTTAAACTTGTAGACGGTACAGTTTTTGCATTAACTTGGCTCTTGCAGCACATATGCTTGTATGTTGAGATCTGGGCGTGACATCGTTAAAATGGCACTAGTACCGAACACAGTACAGCACAAAGGTTGAACATGTAGATAATTCCTAGCTAAGTATATACAGTAGAACCTCGATTATCCGCAACTCGTTCATCCGATTTGCGGATTATCCGCAATTTTTTATAATGCAAATTATTTTTTACACTGTTTACAATTTTTTTTATTGCCTGTGAAATTCTGGTAACTTCAGAAGTTTGTGTCTATATAATCGGTTAAGCATTTGAATTCGCATTTGTGCTTATTAATATACAGTATGGCACACTTGTTTTCATTTGTTTGAGGTAGTAGGCTATTTTAATTTGAAAGAACTGTCCTCTCCTGCGCACTTGTCCATGTAAGCGGAGTGTACATTCCTACACGGCAGCGAGGCGACAGCACACGTGAGCGGTGCGCAGCTTTGTTTATAGACGTCAGCGCGCGTGCACACATGGCAGTTGATGGATTATGTCGTAGAATTTGGTGGGCAGTAGCACTGTTGTAAAACGTTAGTGTTTGGAATCATCTCGCGAACTGCACAAAACTTGAAGCGAGTGGTATTAACCATACAAAGTAAAATTTAAATTATAGAAAGGTTTCGGTACGAGGAAACAATTGCAAAACTTGCAGATACGAAGTTTAAAAACACTACAGTACGAGGCATCGTGTTCAGTCGCATGTCAAAACAATTGGCCCGTATTTTTGATAAAATTTACCATTCATAATTTTAATGGCCGTTATATTTGTGACACGGACCACTTTTGCCTCGCAGCGACACGTGTGTCGTTTGCCGATAAATACAACTGGAGCACGCATCTAGATCAATTCTCTCGTCAGCAAGACTCGGGCGGAGAAAACTAGGATCTGGGTACCGTAGATTTGTGCGTGCCGCTACTTGTCAAGTAGAAAATAATCTTGAAATCTGGAAAAGAATTAATATACCGTAACTTTTATTAACAATTACATTTACGTAACTTTTTATTAACAATTATATTTACGTATTTTCTTCTTTGCGCGCATGTGTAAAAGCGGCATAAATAATTTGTTTTTTTTTCAATTGAGCGCTATATTTACCAGAGGTGGCTGAGTAGCTGGCGGCTGGCCGGGCGGCAGACACAGGTTGCAGGCATGCGATGACCTTGCAAGGTGAAGCTGCTGGCTCTGTCCAGCGTTGCCAAGTAGGCCTAGCGCACGATGGGCAGCAGCTGCTGCTTGCTTTGTCCGCCGCCGTACATTGCGAATTATTCCGGTGTCTATGCGCCCCATAAAACCACTTACAGTACTTTATTCCCTTCAGCTAAATTTTTTTCTAAAGAATAAAAGTTTTATTTCGGCTAGGGATGAATATTTCCCCCCCCCCCCCCCC
>PNEQ01017875.1:0-15108 GCA_003012365.1 Medauroidea extradentata | reverse complement strand
CCACCTTTTTTTAGTGGACTTACCCTACAATTTTCTGTCCACCTATCCTACATATTTCTGTCCATCTGCTCCAAGGTTTTTAATGTCTGTACCCAACATATTTAGTGGTCCTACCCTACAACTTTTTGTTCACCTACCCTACATATTTCTGTAGGCCTACCTCTGCTCTAAGATTTTAATGACATTGCCCCACATTTTTATGGTCCTACCCTGCATATTTCTGCACCTCTGCTTCATGATTTTAATGTCCCTGCTTAACGTTTTTAGTGGTCCTACCCTACAACTAACTTTGTTCTCCTACCCTACGTATTACTGTACCTCTGCTCCAATATTTGTATCTTTGCTGCAATATTTCAATGACCTTGCCCTATATTTTTAGTGGTCCTACCCTACATATTTCTGTACCTCTGCTAATGTTGTTTAATGTCTCTGCCCCACATTTTTGTGATCCTCTCCTACAATTTTCTGTTCCCCTTCTTTATGTACTTCTATACCCCTGCTCCATGATTTTATATGTCCCTACCTCACATGTATAGTGCTCCTATCCTACAATGTTGTGTGTCTATACCCTGTAAATTTCTGTACCTCTGCCTCCAAAAATGAAGTCGTAACTATAAAATACTCTTTGAGGAACGTTATAAACAACAACTTGAGCTAGGCCTACCATAAAATTGTTAAAATTACGAATTTTGGTATCCTATTTGTAATGCCTTTCTGCACCCATGTAGTGATGACATGTTCGTATTTAGTAGGCCTATTCTGCAACATTTTGTGGGGTAACTTGACTTGTTAAAGGACAAGTTTGGTTAATTTTCTCCATATAATACGAAATTTACATTCTACGATTTTACTGTCAAATTCCCATATTGATGTGTTTCAAGATTTCTTCACTAAATGCCTGGGAAAGACATTTAATGTGTAAAACAACTCGTAGACGAAATCGTAACATATTATACAAAATCACATAACGTAATGTAGGAGTTATTTAAACAATGATCACAAAAATATAAATATACGTTTGATGCACGTTTACCATTAGGTTAACCTCGTCACTATTTACATAAGAACTACAAGTACGCTGCCACATTTCTGGCTTTGTTCGTGAATATGGTGATTTTAATTAATTCGGAAAACAAATGAATTTGCACAGTTCTTCTATTACTGGATTATTACAGCAGTGACAAAAATTATATCACTGTTTAACACGGGACGAGAGAGTTTGTTTTGAACAAGCATCGTCATGTGACGTCACACGTGACGTTTTTTCATTGCTGCCAGTTCTGCCCTTACTCGCCGAGCATGGGCAGAAACGGCAGTCATTTCTGGCAGAACTGGCGTCTGCTAGTCCCACCCGAACAACATACCAAAAAAACACTTCCGGTAAAACGAACGCCTTCTGGCAGAAAACTAGCAGAACTGGCAAAAAACTGGCAGACTGGCAGACCACGCGAACAAACCTATTATTGTAGAGTAAATATATTGAGATGTAAAAGTCAGTATACGTAGCTTTTTGAATGCTACGCGACATGAATCATGTTTTTTTGAGCCCATTATGATTCTGATGGTTCTTTTTTGCAAACGAAAGATTTGTAAACTATTAGATGAAGTAGCCCAGAACGGAATGCCAAATGACTAAGTTACGGATCGCACGGTCGCTCACTTTCAAGTTAAGGTAAGCAAAATGCTTACTGAATCGCTCCCGGAAAATTTACAGCAAATGTTAAGGTAACTGGCCGTAACTCTCAAGTTACGGTTACCTTAAAAGTTAGTGAATAGACCACACTCGCCTGGATATTTGACCCTCTTGTTGTTTGGCTGTAGTTTGGCGTTGATGTTACGGCGGTCGGACTAAACTCCGCCCACTTTCTTTCCGCTAAGATAAACAATTTATCAAAACATATTTTTTATCAATTTTTGAAATACTTTCTTCGCTCACAATTTTAAGAAAAGGCTCCAGCAATCTTTATTTACTTTATAAATTTAACAATGGAAAAAAGTGGGCGGAGTTTGAGTCCGACCGCCAGAAAAACAGCGCCGAAAAGTACGGCATTCTCGGTAACTTGACGAACTACAGCCAAACAACAAGGGGGTCAAGCAAAATCATTAGGCGTATTTTAGCGGTTGAATTGGTAACAAGCTGTTAGCAAGCGTTTGCCAAATCTGTTTGCATTTACAAGAAATCGCTAAAATGCAATATTCAGTGAACATAAATGGCTACCACCATGGAGTTACGAAATTGTGTACTTGCTATTGTCTTATCGGGAATAGAATTGGACTGTATAAAGGAAAATACTTCTTCACGAATACGTTTATTGGAATATAGAAGATTTCTTTCACTATTTTTTTTACATGTACAACATAATAAATTGTAGAAATAAATTTAATTATGCACCAGTATATGATGAAAAATTAATATTGCATCATTTTTTATTTTAAAATAACTTAAGTTGTCCATGTTTCACATAAATACAGTTTGTTTTGGTTTCAGATTTGTTCCAAACAAAACAGGAAATAAAAGTAAAGGTAAACATCCTGTGAACAAACCCTGTAACCGTCCTCTTGCCTCGGTTGCCAGAAATGTGCAAACACCCTCAGCCTGGTTGCAGCATGTTTGTAAACACCCTTGTAAACAGGAGCGCTAAAATGCTCTGTTCACAGGTATCGCTACCAATTCAACCGCTAAAATACGCCTACTTCCTCTCCAAAACAACGGGCGAAAAAATCTCCATAGGTACTATCAATACCGCAATTAGTGATCACCATGCTATACTACTGGCAATGTCGAGTAAATCTGATAAATTTCTACCGTTACATTCAACAGGAAAAAGAATTACCCAAATTTATCACACATTAGCAATTGCGGCATTAGTTGATAAAACAAGCAAACTAAATGAGGTACTGACATTACCAAAACCCAATGAAATCATAAACTCAATTGTTAGTGTGCTAAATGAAGTTATTACGGAGTCCTCGGTAACGAAACCCACATGATGATACAGCAAATATAGTATGGCCCCGTGGGCGACACCTCACTTTTTAATGCTAGTCAAAGAGCGGGACAAGCTTTACAAAAAATTCAAAAAGAAAAGGCATAATAATTTCATCAAAGAGTAACTAAATCAATTAAACAACAGCATTACAATGCTCAAATGGAACCTTATAGCTAACTACCATATAAAAAAATTATCTGCTTGTAATGGAAACAATAAGTTAACGTGGAAAAAAAATCAACAATCTCGTAGGCACCAAGCAAAAACAAAGCATTAAAATCAATTCAATAATTAATGATTGTGGAAATGAAATCACTGATGCACAGGGAATTAGCAATACACTGTGTGAGCATTTCTCAACTGTAGGTAAAAAACTAGTTTCCACCCTAGCATCTTTTAAAACAGACAGCTTAAACAACTTGGCAACACTAGACAATTTTCCACTTACAATTTTCTTAAATCCAGTAGATGAACCTGAAATTGTCAACATCATTAGTAATTTACCCAACAAAAGCCCTGGCTATGATAATATTCCAACCACATTAATCAAATCATGTAAAAATATACTAACACCTTATCTAGTTAATGTAATAATAAACAAGTCCTTCTTCTAGGTGATTACCCTGATGCCCTAAAAATTGCTCGTATCACACCGCTCTTCAAAGCAGGAGATAAAAAGCAGGTTAACAATTACAGACCAATTTCCATCCTGAGCTCCATCAATAAAATCTGTGAATTGGCCATCCACAAAAGAATAAACAACTTTTTGGAAAATCACAAACTTTTATACAAATTGCAATTTGGCTTCAGAAAACACTCCAGCACAACAAACTCAGCCTTATATCTGGTGAATGACATTAGGTTGGAAATAGACCAAAATCAGTTTGCCGGCGCTATATCCGTAGACCTATGCAAGGCCTTCGACATGGTAGATCATACTATCCTCCTACAAAAACTAGAATACTATGGCATCAGAGGTGTTGCTCTCAAGTTGATCAAAAACTACCTTACAAATAGACTCCAGATGGTACAATTAGATTCATGCCACAGTCATATGAATCCAGTGGATACTGGTGTCCCTCAAGGCAGCGTGCTGGGCCCCATATTATTCCTGGTGTATGTAAATGACATTGGCAATCTGAACCTCCATGGAAAACCTATATTATTTGCTGATGACACATTGCTTATATATAAAAACAACAGCAATATCCCACAAATGTTATCACAAATGCAAGCTGATTTAATTACCCTACAAGAATATTTAAGACTGAACAAGTTAATACTCAATACAGATAAAACTAACTACATAATATTTAGCTCTCCCCACTTAAAGTATTCTATCAACACTCAGCTTTTGTTTAACAAAAAACCAATTGCAAATGCCACATATATCAAATACTTGGGACTATATATTAATAACAATTTAAAATGGGACATACACATCTCTAAGGTCATCCACACAGTTCTCCCATTGTTATGTGTCCTGCGCAGGCTACACAAATTAAAACAAAAAAAAAAAAAAAAGATATATGATGCCATGGTTAATAGTCATCTGCAGTACCTATGCCTAATATGGGGCTCAGCATCAAAAAGGCTACTTCAACCTTTACAAGTAATGCAAAACAGAGCAGTACGTGCAACTTTTGATTATCATTATGCAACATCAACCAAGGAAATGTACCAAGCTTGTAAGATACTCCCAGTGAAGTACCTTTACAAGTACAACTTATTATCCTTCATCCATATAAACTCAACCAAACAGGACACTAGAAGTTCTGTGCATAACTATAACACTAGGCATGCTAGTGACAAAAGTTTACACAATATAAACACTGAATTTGGAAGACAAGCATCAAATTTCCAAGGCAATCAATTGTACAATTCTCTACCTATTACTTTAAAGAATAAAGTCAACCCCAAAACATTCAAGAAATTCCTGAAACAAGAAATGCTGATAAAGCTAACAGCAGTGTTGTAGTGGGGGCGGAGCGAGGCGGTGCGACGCTCCGCCACTGCTCTTGAGGCAGGAGCGGAAGCTCCGCCACTGTTAGCAATTTTGTTATTATTTCTGCCAGTGAAACTGGCAAAATAGCTTTATTTTGCACCTTCAAACTCGAAGGTTCCCGGGGGAGGACCCCCGGACCCCCCGCTTTAATTGGAGCGAATGGATGAACCAATGGGTCTGAAATACTTAAGAGCTCCAGCACTGAAAATTCTGGCACTGCAACACTGGCTAACAGATTGTGATTCCCTACTCCTTTAGTAATCAAATTTCAATTAGATTCTCACGCTTACCGTATTGTGGGCTGTGTGCAATTTAGTTAGTTTCTGTGTAAGATAAATTGTTAGTGTGTTATGTCCTCTAGTTATGTAGAATATGCTATATTTTAAAATCCATGTTAGTATAATTTCTTAGCTCACAGTACTTTGCATGGAGTGTATGTAAACGAAGGTGTCAAAAGGTCCAGTCTTTGAACCGTGGCTAATGCCTACAATGATGTCAATAGCAGGCTGGTTTATTTAGTTTATTTAGCATGGCTTCCCTTATCCTCTGAGGATATGGGCAACACTCTTTTTGTTAATTGTTAACAAAAAACAGATTTAAATATAAGTTTGGAAAAGTTGATACATGATTGATTTGTTCTCTGCGCCTACCAACAGCCACGCATCCTGGTGATTTCAATTATGGAAGAATGTGATCATGGATCATGTTGCTTTAACATCTATTTTACAGCTGTATCGTCCTCCTGATTATTTAACCAATGTAATTAATTATGTTTTAGTGAATTACTTATTTTATTTATTTTTTTTATTGAATTGATATGTATTGTTTCTGCGTTGCACCTGCATATATTAGAGCTAGACCTGTACGCCACGTCGTTTTGTAATGCAGTATGTAGACCAACAAGTAATCTGTAATTTAATGTTATTTATGTTATTGCCTTTTCACTGCTGTTTCAAGTTCTTTCGATTACCTTATTTTGTACAAGTGTCGCCATGTCATTTTGTTCATGTAATATTATATTGTAAAAGGTCTCCAATTTTGAGCTATGCTCCAGGAGACCAATTGAAAAACCCCAAATGTAATTTTGATCTGTAACCAAATATTGAAATAAATAAATACAAATACAAATTGTTAGATAGGCGAGTGTCCAGACGAGTTCTTCTACGACCGTGACCAACGAGCTATATAGCTCGTTGCTGTCCACAGACGCTCGTATGTTGAAACTAGCGCCTAGATCCAGGACCTCTAAGCACAGTGGCGCATGCGCACTGCCGCGTTCCTTCTCCTTCCCGCTGCACACTCGCCATGTACCCCCATCCATGCCGCCCATCGGCCAGCGTGTTGCGTTGCCATTAGCACCTCCTTGCAACTTGAATAGCAATATTGTAGTTGTAAAATGACCAGGAGATGTCGATAGTTTCACTTGAGTTTCTGCTGTGAATTGTTACGAGCGCTAGTGTTGTAGCAACTTCATCAAATGAAAGTTTGTACAAATATATTGTTTAATGAAATCACTTTTGAATATAATAAGTCCTGTGATAGTAAATGTTTTGTTTATTTTCTATAGCATAATTTTTCGGGAATACTGTTATTATAATAATTTTCAAACTTAACTAGTTTTTGTGTTGACCTTGCATTCCATGCCTATTGCCCATAGAAAAGATTAAAAATTTACAAGACCACAATGGTAAAGTAATAAATACGTGTGGCGGCCATTGCAGTTCACCACTTCACGCTCATTCAACAAATTTTATAATGCTCGATAAAAATACTTTGCACTCTTTACACTATTTTAGCCTCAGCGAGACATATTATTTACGCGTATGGTAATAAATGTATTTAAAAAGGCTGCATAGTAATACACTTAGGTTTTTTTGATAGACGCACAGATTTTGTCACGAGATGCGATAGAAAATAAACACGTTGCACACCACTGCACTATATCAATAATAACAGTAAAATCCCGTTGTTACAACTCTTTATTACGACCATCCTGATTTTAAAACACTTTTTTGAGGGACAGTAAAAAATTCTGGTCAAAAATTGAAAGACAATCTGCCAAAAATACATTTGTTTCACTTTCCTTGACAAGTGCTGTGCTGTAGGAAAGCATGGCTAAATGAACCATGTTATGCATTAAGGAACCAAGTGCCACTCTTAATTATTGTAAAGTTAGTAGAAAAGAGATGCATTTCAATCTCACATGCACTAATAATTTATATGTAATTTTATGGAATAATGTCCTGTAAGACCGCCAAACATGCAACTGGAATTAAATGTGACGGTTCAACATTCACCATAGATTTCCTCGGTTTAATCACAATGACACTTGGTTCTATTATGCATAACACGGTTCAAATATAGGTAACATCCCTCCTGACTGTCCACGCCAACCAAAACCTTTCACTCGCTCCCTGCCCGCCTCCTTCAAGCCCGATTGTGCTTGTGTGCACGCACATAAACTGCCGTGCCTTGTCTACTCTGTAGGGTGCTGAGAAGGCAAGGCAGAGCGGGCAGGCTGGTGGTTGGGGCTGCATAGCCCTCCTCTTGTAGCCAACCCTTAACAGCATTCCTGAGCCTTGCCTTTACCTTCTCCTCAACTCCGGACAGTAGTGTATGTCGCAGCTGCAACCACCCGCCCCCACCCATACCTGCCTCATAGTCACATGCAACTAGCATCCTGTCTGGCCGCAAAGCAGAGCCTCATGTTTGTCTTTCCTGTATACCACTCTCTCCCAGCTGCAGCCATCGTCTTTGTTTCCATGTCTGGCGAGGGCCCAAAGGTTTTTGGAGAAAATGGGGGAGGGGGGTGTTTGAAGAGAAGACACATTTCTTTTTTTCCCCTCTTCACACGCAGCAACAAAAAAAAAGGACCAGCGTGGCACTCAAGTCCTTACAAGAAGAAAAAGAAAACAATCTGGCGTTATCTATTTTTTTTACTCTAGCTTCACATCAGGTTATGCGATAGAATTGCGCTCAGCTTGACCTTAACAACTTCTGCAGTATTATTGACCACTTGGCGCATGAAGCATGTGGCTGTGTTGCAGCATGAAAACAGCCTACGACACAAATAAAACTAGTGCAGCCACAGTGTGCTCAACAGGGCAGCGATGAGAGTGACTGCGGCCAGTGCGCCGAGAGCCATTTTGCCTCTATTTGCAGTGCAGAGTATTAAATTGGTGCGAAGTTCCATAGTTGTATGAATTTTGCTATAGACCTAGGACTTTACGCAACGAGAAATTCAGTCATTATTTTTTATGTGACAACACCTTGAAAAATCAGTTTTTAACCATTTTGAGGGGCTCCAAATTTGCGTTCCTAATATGCGTACTGGTTTTTCAGAAATATAGACATTTTTTAAATGTTTGTTCTTTAACAAACACTTAAAAACTTGTAATGGAGACACAATGCAACAATTCTTGCACAATAATCAAAGACCGTAGAATCAACAGCTGCCTCATTGCTACACGCGTCACGGCACACTGGGTTTTCAACTTCAGTGTAACTGTTTTGTCACTAATTTCTCGTGCCCTTGGATACGATAGTCTGTCTTTCTGCCTGTGATGATATAATTATACGTCATGTTTATTTAAGCTTTATTACATTTTCCTTATTGTTAACTAAAATCTATTAAATATAATTACCATTATGTCATTTAATGGCGCATAACTCAGTAATGTTTATAAATCATTATTCTCTTGAAAAGTGAAAGCAGGACAGTTCATAATAGACACTGTCTAACGTCAGATGCATGTCTCAGATATGCGTAGCACAGCGTAGGGCAGTAGGAAACTTGACAACAGCACAACAGCGTGTCTAGTGTGAGTCACTAGTACACACATGCGCTCGCACCCCCACACACATGCATGCATGCGCAATCGGCTCGACCGTAAATAACAGCTGTGGCCCTTGTATACGTCGGTGAAAAGAAAATGTGAAACAACATTGTGTAGGTTTAAAGTTCTGTGCTTGTGTTCAGTGGCGTATCCAGAGAGGGGAAGGGGGGGGGGCTGGCAAGGGGGCCACCCTCGAAATCGAAAGGCTAATGCATATTTAAAAATATAAACCTAATGCTGCATAAATATATTTAGAAAAGTTTTTGGCAATTTAATAACTAAAATGTTAACAAGTACATTGTGTTGTGCGTTTTTTTTAAAATAATGTTTCTTGGTTCATTGAAAGATGTAATTAGGTGTATTTAATACTAAGCTGCGAGAATTCCCTTCCGGGTCAAAGCCTCTTTCTCCCATCTACTTTTTTTTTTCTGAGTGTATTCTTGTGGTACAGCAGGGTTGCAGACTGGTCAGCTGCTACCTACCCCTTGAGCCACACCCAAACAACAATACCACTACTGTTTCAAGGACTAGAAAGCTTGCCGAGTTCGATATCCACATGACCTGACTAGTCTCAGTCTGTAGGCTGACTGAAGATATCATTTCTGCAGTTCTGTAATTGTGCCACATTAGCATTTCAGAGCCGTTTTTATGCTGCTTGTAATGATTTTTCATTTTTTTGTGAAGTTAAATTGTACGAAAGTTTTGATACGTGTGACAAAAAAAAGAAAAGGAAGTTATCTATTGTTACATTTTACCAAAGTGCCGAAGCAAGATGGAAGGGAAGATGACAACGCTGGTGTAATAGTACCAGTAAGGTTTAAAATTAATTACTTCATTGATGTATGAGCCGTTAAAATGTTTCTTATTATTACTGTAAATCGGGGACAACTTTGCCTTGCTAAATATTACATTCTTTTTTAGTTCTGAGGTCATATTGTGAAAGTTGGGAGTTGAGTGTTTAAGACTGCATTTGTTTTTCTGGCTAAAAGTTTTAGAGAAACTAAAAAACCTAACTTTTTGAGTGAAATAATGTTACTTTTCCTGGTCAAAATAACCTCTGCTTAATGGACCTCAAACGTGATAGTCAAATTTTGTCAAATAACCCTTTAATCTTAATATTTAATAAGTTGCCGAAATCAGTCCAGTAAAGGATTTCATGTGATTTTATTTGAGTTGTTGAGCTTGATGAGTTTTCAGAGGTAGAACAAATGGTGTCTTGTAAAGTTTCTTACGTAAGTTGTTTGGCGATTGGGCCTGAGTTGTGAAATGTCACTGAAAGAACTCGTTAATCTCGGTTACTAGAATTGTGTGAGTAAGAATGCTAAATTACGTACCGGTAGAACAGTTTTAACTTCTAGACGTACACGCAAGTTTCTTCAACAATTTCAAACATTGTATTTTTTAATTCAACTGACACTATCAACTATCAATTAGGCCAACTAACATTTTTTATAATCTAAGAGAATGTTCTCATCCACTCAACAATGCGTAATCCAAACTGATTGGACATATAAACATAAAATTTTAAGGGTATCTTCCCCTAAAGATGTAAGTTCTAAGAAATTATTTATTTATAGGTTTTTTTAGAAGTCCTACTTTTAAGGGGTATGGAAAGGTAACGTGTCGAGCGATTGACCGAAATATTCAATCGTCAATAAACTCTATACTACTCATCTTATTTCAATAAAATTTTTTTGCTGAGTTGAAATTTTATTTACGAATGCATATTTATATTAAAGCACCGGACGATAGTATGCTTTTCTTTCGAGGAAAAAGTAAAAAATTGGTATTAAGAAAAATGAAGGGATAAAAACCACAAAATACATAAAAATAGAAAACTGTAAGTATTATAATTGTAATACGACAATATCCAGGACTTTAACAGACTTTCAAAAATACTTGAATTTTTATTTTAAAATAATTTTTCTATCCAAAAATCTCTGAGCGATAGATGTTAAAACTATTTTGAAATAAAAACTCAAGCATTTTTTTAAGTTGGTTACTAAAGAGTCCTGGATATTTTCATATTAAAAATTATAAAAATTACAGTTTTCAATTTTTATGGATTTTGTTTCTATCCCCTACTCTTCTAAACACCAATTTAAATTTTTTACTCGAAAGCAAATCATACTACTGTCCAGTCTTATATAAATAGACGTTCGCTTTTAAAATATCTACTCGAAAAAAAAATAGTTTAGATTGTATTGGCAATTGAATATTCCATTTGTTCGTTAGACACCGTAACTTTCCATACCACTGAAGAGAAGTCCTTGATTGGCGCATGGACGGCGTTGCAGCGTGTCGTACATATTCTGTTACGCAAAACCACTTAACTTATTCATATTATGTTCATCTATGAAAAGAACACACTATGCTTCTGTTTTTTCAAACATTCAGCACGCTTGTTTGAAACATTATTGTCAGGCCTCTCAAAATGGCTAAAAGTGTTTTTTTTTATTTAAATTGCTGTAACTCCGAATATATTACCTGAGTTCGTAAAGGGCAAAGTAAGAGTCATGTGTTGGTCTTTACTTCAAACTGTTCAAAAATAAAATAATGTCACCGATTAAAATCCCGTAGGAAAAAGACTACAAGGAAAACCTTGTACGCCAGTTTGGTGTTGCGAATAGAGGCGATATGCTTCTCGCCAAGCGTGGGACACTTGCTCTCTTATCGCTACGCTGTTCCCACGCGCCAAAGGTAGAAATTCGACACCGGCGAAGACTTCTATTAAGATGAAGAAAAAAAAAAAAAAAAAAATTAAAAATGCTTTATTGAAATGTGTTGATATATCTTGAACCTGACGCGCAACAGTAGTAATTTTTACATCAATAACGTAATTCCTAAAAAGTTAACTAAGGATTTCTCGAAATCCAACTGTTAAGACGTGCAAAAATGTAAGATATGCTTTACTAGAATGACACCTAAAATGATTTTCAGAATTTTACGAAATTTAAAATAGAAAGGGGAAAAAGGGATTAAATGTGTCTCTCTGTAGCTCTTAGACCTGTTTACATAATGTCTCATAATATTGTGATTCTTTTGCTTCAAAATACTGCTTACGCAAATATACCAATAAATGCTTTCAGGACCTTTTGTGTTGCAACTAAACGAAACGAAAATATGTTTTCACAGAATATCTAATACGTATCCTTAAGACTGATTAAAGATAACTATACCGTTCCGAGGTCTTGGTATTTATTTAATCACATTGTTAGCTAAGCAGAATGAAGTGGTGATTAAAATCGATCCTTTTCTCATTGTATCTTAAACTGTATGTTTATCTTAACAATAGGTAAGGGAAACTCGTGCAACTATGTCTAGTTGCAATTGACTACATTAAGAGCTCTGAATGTTTAATTTCATCGTGCTCGTTAAGGAGGAATGATAAATATGGACAAAATTAAGGTACCATTTGTGGTAAAACTTTGTGTTTTATGGTGAATTGTTTGGCTTTGTATTTGCAGATTTAAATAGTTTATAACATTTGCAAGAAACACATTACATATTTGTGATTGCTCTTTAACTTTGTGTCATTTATATTATGCGAATATAAATTCATAAATGAAGTAATACAGCTGTAGCTTTTTATAAAATAATAATCTTACATTAATTTTGAGGCACACAAAATGAATGCTGTTTACCGCCACGTGATAACTGTTTACAGGAATTCTTGTTAGTTACAAACAAACAATTTATCCTGTGAGAAAATATTTCAGAATAATAGGAAACACAAATACAGCCACAGTTACAAGAAGGGAGACCTAAGACAAACGTTTCAACATGTCATAAAACAAGTTAACATTGGAAGCTACATAAAATTTTAAAATTTAGGATTACAATGTAATGTCTAGAAAAACACTGTAATGTTTAAAAATAAATTTTCTAGTACTCAAAAATTAACACTCAATTATGCTGTCGACTCACATAGAAGTAGGTCAGGCAGATGATGAACAATATCACAGCTGCAGAAAGCAGTCGTGGCATGTGTCATATAAATTAAATACAGAAGTAAATGACTCTCGCTCATGCAATACAAAAGACACGAATCCATATTAATATTCTTTTTTTTTTTTTTTTTTTTAAAGAATGGTTAGGTTCATCCAGTTCTGTTCATGTTTATGCGAGATACAAGAATTCGACAGCAAAGTCATTGTGTTGTAAATTTAAATTATTTGTGTGTGTGTTTAAGCCAAGTTCTCTAAACACACTTATTTATCCACTGGAAGCCATTAATAGGTAGGTAATACGTGTGCGACAGGTGAAATAGTAAATAATATCGTCTTCATGAACAGAACACTAAAGAGGCATGCAGTAATTTCACTGCAGTCTTATCTCGTCAGCGATAAGTTTGTTCCCCTGCCGGCAAGATGTCTGAAAAACATATTTATGTGACCTTAAATGGTGAAATGTAAGGCGTAAAGACAGACAAATGCTGTTCTGTTTCTGGTTTACTAGTTTGGTTGTTATTTTTCTTAATACAGTAAAACCTCGTTAATTCGAAGTGCTTGGGACCGAAATTTTATACTTCGAATTACATAACTTTGAATTATAGAATTTTAAAGTTTTTTTTTGCTGAGGTACAAAGTTGGTGTTTCTACATCCATTTTTACGGTAGTCTTCGAGAACTGTTAAGCATTCGAATTGAAAAAGGGAATAGTAGTATGAAGTAATTAGACCAAAAAGTTTGTTGCATTTTTCTTGGCCGTCATACGCAGCGTTTTTCTTGGCGAGCATTGTACTGCAAGTAGGCATCACGTCTACTAGGCTGTCTGCAACTCTGCGCTTCCCCATTCCTTGTTCCAGCGCTCAATGTCTGTCACAGGCTGCCTTTGCCACAGCATGCGATTGTTATTACTGCCGTATTTGCTGGCATATAGGACAACCCTGCACATAAGACGAGTCATTGTTTTGAACTTTAAAGGTACAAAATATTGAAAAATATTCAATTATTAATTTTGAAATTCCCGGCAGAAAAATATTTTTTTCTTTTGCCAGAAACGTAAATATATCTTGTTTAAATATTTGTTATGCATTTATTACCGTTTTATAAATATCATAGGAGACACACAAACCAATAACATGGGCACTACTGCCCTCTGGGTGCCTAAGAGCCTAGGAAATGCACAGCAATGGTAACACGTGGCCGGCGACATCGTCAGTTCCCGGCTGCACGCCACATGCCAATGCCGGGCTGCAGCAGCTGCTTGCAAAGTCATCACATTCCTGTACGCTGTTGTCATCCGAGAACAATGTGCTGGCGAGACAAAGGATCTCGGCACGCGCTCCAAATGTATTGATCGCCGAACAACGCTAGCTGCGATGAGAGGTAAAAAAACGGGGCAGAGACATTTGTAAAACAAAAGTTAATCTTATACGTCGTAAATACGGTAATTTATAAATGCATGGTTTTGGATCTCTAAGAGGCGGAAGAATTTTACGGACATCTTGAAGAATTTTTAGCCCAAAACGGTAAGTTTTACCACCCTATATCCCCAAAAAAATTGTAAATATTTCATGCCGAGTCATTTTTACAAGTGCAAAATGATTTTCCAGTAGCTTATAGAAGGAATACGTGACGTTTTGTCAGTGAAATTATTTCATAAACAATGTACCGCACCCAAAATAGTAATTATGACTAACCCTCCTCCCAAACGAAAATTTGTGAACATAGTCGTCGAGTCACTTTCGCAAGTGCAAAGTTATTTTTCCATTAGTTTTTCCAAGGAAAAATCAGATGCAGTGCTCGTTAAATATTATTTTAATTGATAAGATGTTGAGTGATACACCATGACGGGCAGTGCAGCCAGCCAGACGGTTGTATGGCATCGGTGCAGTGCACTCAATGTGGCAACGTAGCACGGGAGGCAGCAGACACTGCGACCTTGACTGCTATCTGTTCCCTCATCCCACGAGTTGCCAGTTACACGACACCAGCCGAACACGGGAAACAAACCTGTGTTTTTTTTTTCCTGCCATTCTGCTGGACGTATTCTCCTAGAAGCTGCATTGTTGACTGGTGACTCATGCCGGAAAAAGAGGAAGGGGGCGGGAGGTAGAAGAGAAGGACTATACTCCGTCCACTCTAAGGTTGCAGCAGAAATAAAAATTTCTAACGAATCAAAGCAATTGAATTGTGTCTTCATACGTAACATTGTGATGATTGTGCCGTTACAAACTTGTATTTTCCAATAATTAAAATGAAATTTATGCTGTGCAAAAATGTTATTGTCATTCACTTGACTGAATTAGCTGCAACCTTAGAATGGATAGGGTA
>PNEQ01017870.1:0-12573 GCA_003012365.1 Medauroidea extradentata | reverse complement strand
TAGAATGTTGATTGATGATGAGTTAGAGGATTTTGAAGTAATAATGTTGTGTTGTGTTTGGTTGTTTGGATTTTTGCTTTGTACTCAGTTTTATTTGCCGACATGTACACATAGTTAAGTTTGGTATGAGTTGCGGTAATGTTTGTTTTGGGGTTTCCTAGCAGTGCAGTTGTGTAAATTTGAAAATTTGACAAGAGTACCTGGTAAATTATTATGGATGTAATTAATGGTTTCAGTTGTAATGTAATGTTCTTTGCTTTGTTTCTTTTGAAGGGTATTTTGGCAGATGTTCATATTGTAAATTGTAGAGTGCAAGATTTGCTGCTGTTCTGTATACCTTTATTGTGCTAACTGTAATGATTCTGTTTTTTGGTGATTTTAATGATGTTTCTATGCTACATGCTTTGCTGTTGAATTGTTCGCTGCTGTAATGTGATGTTTTTCAGTTTTTTTAAAAGGTATTTTGTCTATTGTGTTTGTGTTAACCTGCAGGTCTGTACTCTGTACTTGACACACAGAGGATTGTGGGGACAACCTCTGCATGTCAAGTGGGGGGTTGTGAGGCTGTCCACCCACCAGTTAGGCCTTTTATTATTTCATGTCTTGTTTTTATTATATTTTTTCCTTATGTTTGACTTATTGAATTTTGCTATTATATATTGAATTATTTTGAGGTATTGTTGACAGTTGTTTGGCATTTTATCTGTATCAGGTTTGAAATTGTTAAATTTTATATGTACATATTTAATTTGGTTTGTTTAGGCTGAGGCAACTTTGTGTTTTAATTTAAATTTAATATTATTATTATTTGCAGGTTAACTGTTATTGAATTGTAATTCACGTTTGGGTACATTGTTGGGTAGCATAAACAACTGCCAGGTGTGCTTCCAGTTTATTTTTAGACCTAGTTAGTTTTCCGTTACATCTCGGCTGCTGCGCGGGAATGAGTGAGAGAGACAGTGCTATTCCCGCGCACAAGATGGCGGCAGCCAATGAACTACTTTCTTTTAAATATTTTTATGCTAAGTTTTTTGAATTGGACGTTTATTTAAAGAAACGAATATCTGATTGGACAATACTTTATTAGCAAATGCGATTATTTGTACTTTTTATCTATTGTTTTATTTAATTTAGTTTATTTTAGTTAGTTGTAAGTGTTGGTTCAGTGGGTGGCCGCTAGGCGCACTAGCAGAGAGAACCAACGGTATTTGGCGTCAGTGGGGACTTACTACTCAGACTCGCGGCGTGTAGGTCACGTTGTTTGTCGAGGGGCGGATTTTGCCTTTGTGTGGAAAGTACTGAAAAGTGCGTTTCGGGATGGAGGACAAAGCGGCAGTGAAGGACCGGGAGTGGAGTGATGTTGAAACTTTTTGGACTTAATTTTGAAAACTTACTTTTAATCATGTCTTAGTCTCACCTTTATTTTGAGTTTGGTAACAATGGCGGGGCGTGTGTTCTCCCTGGAGAGTGTAGCCGCAAGTTAGGCCGTAAATTACTTTGTTCCAAATTTATGTGCCAATCGGTAACTTTGGTGTAATCTAGCTTTTGTCGAATTTGAACATCAGGAGAATAAACAAACCACATTAAAATTTTCGGCGGTTTTTATTTGAATTACTACCACTTGATCACGTGCCATGAACATCTACGAAATTAATTCAATACTACTACAACGTAGTTTCCTCGCCGCGTCACATTTCTGGTGCCGTGACCAGGATGTTTGGTCAACAACGATGGTAAATTTATGGTCCTCTTATTTCATCTTCAGTTAGTGGAGACCCGCTACAATATCCTTGAACACTTGTTAATAATTCTTGCTGCTTGTTCCGCTAAAGCTCAAGCTCTACAGGTCTTGAGAATGGCTTGGACACGTGATGCATGGCCGTATGGTCTCTGGGCCCCACTCTGCTGTCCTTACTTTGTTACTGGAAGAAAACTGGTTTGGAACCATTTTCTCCAGCAGACATCTTGATAGTAACTAGTTTTTTTTACAAACATTGTGATAGTAGTCATACTCATCCTGCTTGTATCTGCTGCTGGGTTCTATAACTTGGGCTAGGTGGTGAGACAAATGAACGCAACGGTATATGAACATAATCTTTCATCTGGTCTCTGTTGGCCATGGTGTATGGATCTCACATATGACAGACGACGGTAATTTGCATATAGCAGCTGTGATAATGTTTGTGTAAGGTAAATGATGGAGTTTAGGGACAAGGAAGTGATGTCACTGGAAAATGTGTGACGTATTCTGTGGGTCCTACAACCACATGACAGTGCACTGCATTTTATTTACATGGTCTATTATACATTTAATTTTTGACCTCCCAGGTGTCAAAGACATAGTTGGCTATGGCAAGGACATTTCACTTGCCTGCACCAGCAGTTTTTGTACTGAGTATCTCCAGCACCAAGATGTTACAGTAAATTACTTGGCAAGGCTTCTCAATCTGATACTGTCCAGTGGGCCTCGGAGCTATAATTAGTCTACTCAGCAGATTTAAGGATTCCCATGCTCGTCTTTTAGCTGTTCAACTTTCAGACTTGACAATCAACCAGGACAGCAAGGCTGCCGTAAGTTGGTTTAGTCGATTATGCCTCACTGTATTAGAAGTAACAAGCCTGGATAACCCGCAAGCTGTAAGGCATGTTCAGTGCCAGGCGTCAGTTCTTATATTCTCCCCACTTAATGTTGCGGATTCCTCGTATGGTACAGTCTTTCTATTTAAAAGTGAGTCTTCATACACAATCAGTTTTTGTCTGCTGAATTGTTAAGGAATAGTACGTTTGAATACCGTATCTGCCTACTGATTGGTAGCAGGTGCATAGTACTTCTCCTCTATACTGTATTGACTTGTTTGCGGGAATGTTGAGTGCGCCGACCATTAATGCCATCCGCAAGTTTGTGTTACAGTGTATAGTTCTACAGTACTTTTCCATGTGATGGTTTTGAAGGTAAAATTGATAAGCATGTGTTGTTACAATGCAGTCATCACGAGAATATTTACTGCATACAGCACTAGAGGGGCTTGCTTTCGAAGCGAGGTAAGGCTAGTGCTATCACTTGTCCATATTTTGCTCATTTAACTAAGTTAATAGTGAAAAATGTCAATAATAAAAGTAATTTATGTAAACAGTTTACATTTGAATTTCTTTACCTCATTCGTTTACTATTTTCTATAAGTATTTTTGATTGCAAAATGGGTTAGGTAATTACTATACGTTTTGTGCAAATTTCTGAAGGACTGTCCTTGTTCAGTCTGTTTTGTAATTTTATCGAGCATAACTTTAGTAATAATAACATGGATTGAGGATTGAAGATTCTGACTTAAGTAGAGATCTAAAGGGACCCATGCCTACTTTATGCAGCAAGAGTGGTTAATAACAACACACTATATACTCAATAAGATTTTTGTGACAAATTAACAGATTAAAAAAAAATTATTTTTGTTGAAATATTTGTTCAGACTTTTGTTGAGGGACTGAAAAAAACATGTAATGTTTCCTAACCTAAATTAGGTATACATACTCATATAAACAAGATGCAGAATTCTTCTTTCTCAGAATTTTAAGAGAATTTTGCTGTGTGGTTTTGATAGGGCAATATTTTACAGTGTGAATGGTAGAAAGCTACATTTGGCATATGAATTTAACACCGGTATTGTAGCTCCCAGATCAGTTGCGAGCAGAATAAACAGTTATTGATGAATTGTGAATGTATTGGAAAATACAAGTGTGTGTTCTGTGTTTGTCAGGACAGAGCAGGAGGTGCTAGCGAGGTTCTCCAGTGACAACTTGGCAGCAGAGGATATAGGAGAGCCTATAATGGAAGTAGTGTTGAATCCTGGGGATCTCCTTTACTTCCCACGAGGCACCATTCATCAGGCGCACACCATGACCAGTCACTCGTTACACATCACACTATCCTGCTACCAGCGCAATACCTGGGGTGACCTTCTTGAGAAGGTAAGTGCTGTACCATGCACTGCGGTTACCTTTCTTCTATGGACTGCAATATTACAAACGTGGTAGTAATAAAGTGTTACTGTACCTATTGTGGCGAACGTGACATTAATACAAGTGGGTGTTTCAACTACGGTAAAACCTCATTACTGTATTATAAAGTGGTTTCCTTTCCCTTTATGATAAGAGAAATTACAGTAAAACTCTGTTAAGAAGTTTCTGAAGGGACTGAAAAATTCAAACTTATTAACAGGGAAAAACTTCTTAAAAGGGTAAATTTACTATTGTAGTAATGGAAGGGGGTTAATATAATTGAAACTTATTATAGGGGAAAACTTTTTAAGTGGGAACTTCTTAACAGAGTTTTACTGTAATAACTTTTTAATGCATAGTAAAAATGTTCGTTTCATAAATGTTATAAACATCCAGCCGCAGGTTACAATGATCTCATAGTTGTTATCAGAATGTTTGTATTTTTGGGATATACAGCCTAAAATAATTGTTATAATTTTTAGTTATTTTATTATTATTACGTATTATTATTTACCTCTTAATGCAAACCTCATTACTGTTAACTGCAAACATTTTTATTCCTACAGATTCTATTTAAAAAGTTTCATTCTAGATAGAACAAGATAAGTAAATTTACAAAGTTTTTTTGCCAAGGAAAGTTTTATTGTTAAGGAACAGTGACTGCAACACACAAAATTAAGAAATACACATGAGTCCCGCAGCTACGACATCTGCTACTATGACAACAACGCAACTACAACAGTATTCTCAATCCCAGTAAAAAAAAATTTCAATTTTAGTCATTTAAAAGGAATAAAACGGAAAAAGCGTACATATCACAAGCGGGAAAGACTATGTAAAATACTGTAGTCATTAGAATTCAACAATAATTATAGGCCGGAATTTTCAAAAATGCGAAATAACAGCTATAAAATGTGAAAGTTTACTGTGCTATGAAATGCTAAATTCTCCGGGCAAGCGCCTAGATCCTCAGTGGCGTAGCTGGGTTGGTCAGCCTGCTGCTCTGTCGTGCTTGGGCCTAGACCCTGTGCATGGTTAACAAGTGGGAGAAGAGGCTTGCCCGGATACTCACACAGAGGAGACAGGACTGTAAGAATACACATCTCTCTCCCTCCCTCAGCCACCTTGTACATTAAATCATTGCCAGCTAGCAACTCCTGACTTGAGAGAGAGATAAATAGAGAAAGGATACGCTGCAGATGCCAGACACACTATTGTCAGGCGGTCCCAAAATGCTTCCGCTCAGCTCAGATAACGACATGACTTTTTGGAACAAAAACTGCATGTTCTGACTGAATAATGGTGGACGTAAGCAGTTTCTTCACTAAGAATAGTTGCCGCCTGCTGTGCTGTACTACCTAAGTCACACACACACTAAACTACTCATGCTTATCTCTGCTTAGCTTGCTACAGCTCAGATTTTACTGCCTAGACCTTGAGCTTTTTGAGATAAGCAGCGAGGGCGCATTACTGTCTCCTGTGTCATGCATTTGCTGGCCTGAGTGTCACCAACATTCGCGCTCACTTTGTCGTCAGTCAAGCGTTACTTAAATGTTTTTATCTTTTAATTTATTTGCAATTTTAACCTTTACTATACACTACTTAAAAATTACAGTGAAACCCTCGTAAGAGGGAGTGGTACATAACTGAACACTAAAAGCATTAATCTATAACTGTAGGTTACTTGAAGCCAATTTGTGAAAATTAAGCAATAGCAATCCTAGACTATAGTTTTGGCCGAACTTCTGAGGTACAATCTCTGACGCCAAAATCTCATGAATTTAATTTCGGTGTAAGAGATTATGCGTAACGAATTAGTAATTCTGGATAAATATTCACTCAAAGTTGGCAAATACCATTATCTCAGATTGTCATTGAGTATTTTATCCGTATTGGCTTCGAAAAAGTGTGGAAATCAATAGATGTTTTCAGCGTTTATTTATCTACTACGCGCTCTTAAGAAGTTCCCACTTAAGAAGTCCCTCCCCCCCAATAGGTTTGAATTATTTTTACAATGTCTGTGTGTACAATTGTAATTTGACCCTTTTAATAAGTTTCCCCGCCTAAGAAGTTTAAATTTTTCAGTCCCTTCAGAAACTTCATAACAGGGTTTTACTGTATAATTTAACGCATTGCACAGGCCCAATAATGTGAGCAAGTAGCAATAAATCCTTGCGGGCCGACCGCTGCATTGTTTAATTATCGTACACACCGTATCAGGGGATTTTGGGAAGAACCAGGAGGGGGGAGGAAAGCCACCTTTTTTTTGTCTTGGGACGAGTGTTTGAACAGCTGAAGGAGACGAAAAAAAATAAAAACAAAAAATTATCATGGTTTGTGGGCCATGTGTGAAAACGAGTATATCTAGTCTTAGCATTGCTTTTCAACAAACAGTCTGTCTCGGTATGGTAGCATTAAAATATAAATCAGACACGTTTCTTATCAGCACACTGCTAGAATAAAATCACAAACTTGTGTCCTTGCTCAACGGCAATGCGGACACGTGCACCCACTTCTGTTACTACTGAGTATTGACTTTGAACTTAACTTTGTGTCCCAGTTCAACACAGTTCACGACTAGCATACAAAAATAAAGCAACTATGTACCAATGTTGGCATCGCTAATTTTTGCTGGCAAACACCCCACCTGTCCAAGCTGATTTTTACATGTCTCGGGCAAATGCACAAATTGTTTGACGTGTGCCTCTGTGTGAAAGTGCACACGTATTCAGCAGTGTAGAACAGTTAGTAATTGTCTTAAAATTTTGCTGAGATCTATTTCTTTTTCCCCCAAGTTTGTTACCAGAAAAGTATTTTCGATAACAGCACCACACTCAGCTATAACATCTTGAAACCACAGTACTCCCAGTCAGGAATAGAATTATCATGGGAGTACGCTTGCTTTTAAAATAAAAAAAATAAAATAAAAAAAGAATGCTACACTTGTCAAACACATTACTGTAAATTGTAATGCGACGTTCACCTCATTTTTTTTTCCCTCTCCCTACGAGTTGTGTTTACATTTCAGTAACACATTATAATTTTATGGGGCACACTAGAGCACTGCGCTAGAATAACCTGCTCCACGATGCACAACAGCACATTCTAACGGAACAGTGAAACACTGCCTCCATCTCAGTTCTCGTACTGTCCGCCACGGCGTTTTTTCGACTGCATACCTAGATCCCTGATGTCGTTCATCCGCCGCACTGCAGCCGCTACCAAGTACTACGCTATAAGGAATGATCTAGACCCGTGCATTGTTATGCAATGCTGCCTATACACGCATGGCATTCATCACTTGCGCTCAAAATTTTTAGTAACTTCGTTACTATTATAGGCTTGTCTGGTATCAGATTCCTCAGAAAAATTATTCCTATTAAGTGAAATCATTATTACTTTCTTGAAAATTGTGTGTTTTAGGCCGGTGACAGTTTAACACAAGCTTAGACAAGATCAGTTTTTTTAAGGAGTGAAAGGTAGTTCGGAAACCACGACAACGCTACTACAACAAATTTCTCTGAAACCATGGCTTGTTGTAGTAGCGAGGCTTATCTGTAACTCTGTACCTGTTATACATTTTATAGCAAACACAAATCATGGCGAGGGAGAGAAAACTGCTTGTACATGAATAATTGTAGTATTCTTCAGTTACCAATAAAAGTTAAATTTTATTAATAAATCTTTTCTCGTGTTTAAATTAATAAAATATTTTGCATATAGTAAAAATAAAAATTTAATTAAATTGAAAAATGTCACACCTTGAGATGGCATAGAAGATTGGAAGTTTACAATGAAATTTGGTAAAGACAATAATACATACATACTTTAAAGTATTTCGTGGAAAGAAGTGGTGTTGTATTGTATTGTTGTGGTGTAATGGTTACTATACACACAGCAAGGTACTGAAATATACTGTACTGTGTACAGACAAAGTAAAATGGAGATTAGTAGAGTGACTTGAATAGCGTAGGTCTAACACTTAACAGAGAACAGGAATGAAATGTGAAGTCACTGAAATTACCCCTTTCCAATTCGGGAAAACAGCAATCTCAGGAATATTTACTGCTTGAAGACAGACAGCTAATACTCCCGCTATATGCACTATGTACTTCAAAATCTACCAAAAAAACTTCCAATAAAAGACTGGTCTTTTATTAAGAATATGATATCTGCTTAAAGATTTTAAAATTAGAAATGCTGTAATCTAGCTTTTGCCAGATAATTATACATACTGTAGTTTCAAAAAACTAAATAAATAATATGTGCCAGTTATACAGTTAAGGTACGTAAATTGAAATTGAATAGCCAGAATAGCAACTAATTTTGTCCACCAAGGTGTGCTTTAGGATAGCTTGGAAAATAATCTCTGTTCACCACTTTAAATAAAATTTAAATTGTTTAAGTTCAATTGATACATTAAGTTCTTGTACTCAGGGAAACCGTGAGCAAAGTTTATTACATAGTTCCAAAAGAAAATTGCAGGCTGTAAATTACGTAAGGGTTCAAGACTTCTCTAATTTTCATGAGTGTAGAAACTCATAGCTCAGTATTCTCACAGATCTGGTAGATGCGGTGGGCTTCCAGGCACACCAGGAACATATGAAAATTAAGTAGACTGCTTCCCTCGGGACTCACGAGCCCGTGCATATACAGTTCGTGCTCACACTAAATCGCGCATCCACAGAAGACTAATTATGCATATCTCTCGCAGAAGCCATGTTTCTAGTACTCTTCTTGGCCCGGATATTCGCCAATTAGGCCCGTCTTCACGTTTTACGCTACCAGAAACCAAAATATTGGACTCGTAAAACTGTAAAACTTAAATTCCTGAGGTCAGACGTAACTATACTTCCACCCTTCCTAAACATTGAGAGAAGAATAAGGCTCTAAAATTTCAATTCTTGAAACCACACCAAAATTATATTGTTAAATTTGAAATTCCTCACATGCCTTGTTTTAAATTGTTGCCCTATGCACGGTTACCATGGCGATAGCCAACCTAGAACTCAGGCATACAAGATGGTTGGCGGTCATAGAGTAGCTAATATCATAGTACACCTAACCCATCCGTAAATGTAAATATGTATTTACAATAAAATATTTAGTACAATTAATAATAAATTACTTCTCTGGGTTATTAAAATTACATTAAAATGTTAACAAAAAATATATAATTATTGTTTAGAACTGGCAAAATATCCAAGGCACTTAAATACATAAACATTGCACTCTATATACAAACATTTCGTACAGGATTTAGGGCAAGACGCGTTACAATACATATTAAAATGTAGCTACCTGGCGTGTTAACAGCTGTGTACATGGGGGTCGCAACCATGGGTAGAAGGGACACGTCCCCCAATATAAGACGTACACGTATTTTCATTTTGTCTCCTCCAATGTATACAGGTTGTTTCTTAACTTATATTACAAACTTTAGGATGTGATTCTTTACCGCAAATGAGATATAATTTGACAATAGAATTTTTGTCTACTGCAATTCGTAAGGCTCCAACATGTACCTATTTATATAAATTTTTTTAAAATCTGTTTACTTTGAAAAAATTTTAAAAAAAGAAAATCTCTTTTTCAACCAGCTATATGATTAGTATATTTTAGGAATGAAAAATGCTTAAATAACCCCATTTTGCACCTTGGAACCCTAAAATTTTACGGGTCAGGACCCCTGGACCTCCTGCATTCTTTCTGGGATGGGTGTTCCTCAACAACTAAATAAATTTCAGTCCTCCCAAAAAAATGTGAGCTTGCAACGCCTGTACATCTCTTTTGCTTGCTCCACTCTCCAGTCAAGGTAACTGCTGTGACGTTGGCGAAACTGTTCAAGGTGAGGGAATATGACAGGTAGATTCTACAACAGTAAAATTAATACTAACTTCCGCTTGGACTGTTTCTCTTTGAAGTGAGGTGTCACAGGGCAAGGTGTCATTAATTAGGGAATAAAACAACACAATGTACAAAGTCAGCTCATCAATGATCAGTCACTGCAAACTGCTGTGTGCTCAGATTCAGAGCAGCCAAGAACTAAAGTTACAGAATGAAGATATTCTTTAATTTTTATTGTTTGCTGTCCGTGTGTAGAGATTGTTAGTATAAAAGGTGTGATGTGTTTGGCAGGCAATCCCTGTGGCTTTGAAGTATGCCCTGGAGGAGGACCCAGAGTTGCGGAAGGGCCTGCCTCGGGACTACCTGCGGTACATGGGGTCAGTGCATAGCGACCAAGAACTGCCATCGCGGCAGGCCTTCACAGAGCACCTGCGCAGCCTACTTAACAGAGTGTTTGAACACCTACCTGTGGATGCTGCCGTCGATCAGCTTGGCAAGCAGTTCATGCATGATGCACTGCCCCCAGTGCTCACCACAGGTACTGCCCATCACATATGTGGTTTTTCAGTGCATTATTTTGAGGACAGTATACCTTACGTATACTGTGAAACCTCTTTGATACATATTGGAAGTGGCCTTACATTTTAAATACAAATCTCAAAGGATCTTAATTTTTGCATTTGTTAATAATAAGTTTTGTGCTAACATGTGTTTGCAGATACTTTTAATATAATATTCTGTCTAAAAAATTTGTAGTTATTTATTCACAAAATGCTGTCATTCTCATCACCATCGTTGGTATGGTGTCTGCGAATGGACACTGCTTGTAGAGTTCAGTTCGGGGACGATTTGTTCCCTCTTCTGTTTTCTGCGGGCTGGCATTCTCCATGCCTTTCAATGTTTTCTGTGTCTGGTTACCCTTTACTCCAGGTGGCAAGTTGGTCACCCTCTGCTGCTTTCTACTCCGAGACATTCATGGGTTGATGCCTAGCTTGTGCTGAGCTATCTACATAGCCCTGGTCTGTTGTTATCCACTACTTGCTAGAGACAGTTACATACCCTGTAAAAGTTCATATCTATCTGCTTTGCTACACTCATCACAGTAGCGTTGGTGTTCTGAGCCTTAAACTGCGTTGGACCTTGGCACCGGGCTGCCACTTCTTCTGTTAGCCCAGACATGAACATTTCAACCATTAATGACTCTTTCAGATGTTTGTCCATTCTGTAGATGAGCCGTACTGGCTGTGCATGTATTGTGGTCATAGAGACTGCAGGTACCGTCTGCTCTAGGTTCGGTGTCATTTTTGATACTGGGAGCAGTACAGTACTGTGACATTCGCTTATAACTGCAGTGAACTGTGCACCGGTGATCTCGTGGTGCTATACTCACAGTCTGTCAGGTGCTGCATCGTCTCCTCCCAGCCTACTTACATAATCAGTTTTTCTTAGCGGCTCGCCTCCTGCCCAAACTGTCTCTTGTGCCATGTACAGTCATTGCCTATCTGTACAATTTCCTCCTAAATCTGTTCCTGCAGTACTGAACTCTCTTTCTTGTCCAACAGACTCAATTGTTCTGTATTACCGTTCCCTCTATTAATGATATTCAATGGTACATCTCTATGCTACGCCCCACAACCTTGCTGAGAATTTGTTTCTTGAATTCTGCATAACTGTCAGCAGCCTGGTGCCTACATCCACAACTAGTCGTCACTAACTGGTATAGCTGGCTCTCTGTCCGACTTTGCTTATTCACAACCTCTTAATTTACTCTGGCAGCCTGTGATGGCACTTCCTTCATTGGTAATTAAAAAATACTGTAACTGTTTATTTTCAAGTGGGTTTCTCTGCTTCGCTGTACTACACTTTATTTCATATCCTGAGTACAGGTAATAAAGCCACTTCCAAGTGGCCTTACAGCCAGCAATGTTAAACGAATTACAGTAGAGTCCCTTTCTTGAACCCCCTTAAACCCCTTTGTTTAACCCCCTTAAACCCCTTTCTTTAACCCCCCCACATTTTTACACTTTAGTACTTTATTTTACCAGTACTTTTCATGATCCCGTTTGCTGCTTTTACACTAGAAATTTCTCTCTTTTTACACTTTAGTTGTGGTGGCACTATTCTCCTTCACACACATACCACCTGCTCGTTGTACCTACGCTGACCACGTGCTCGCACAAACGCGCCCTCTGATTCATCCGTAGAATATTGCTGGATTCAGTATGTCCTCGGCTAGCTGAAGGTTCAGTGATAGAGTTACAAGCTCTTACCTCAGTGTCGTGGGTACGAGAAGAGAAGAGCGAAAATCAGCAAATGTAAATATTGTTAGATGCACCCTGGGATTACTATTACCAGTAAGTGATGAAAGTACAATTTAGTAGCACGATGTTTATTGAATACTCAGATTCAATCTACGCAACACAGTTACAAATCTCTGTACAACACACACGGTGGGTCTCACCTCAAAAACCAACTCTCAATTTATACTGTAAAAAAAATATATATAGCTAAATTCGGAACAAAATAAATTAAACGCGCAGCCCGATGGCTCACGTTACCAAAAAGAAAGGTGCTGTAGCCCCGATGTTAAAGGATCTCCATGGCACGTGTGCCCGCGGGAGCTCTCCCCGCACACGTCCGATCACTTCGACAGTCAGATAGCTAAGGCCGGGAAGCTGAGCTCCCAGCATCCTCCTCCTGCATCGCAGGAAGTGCCCACAGATGGCACACCAC